>JAJTWR010000057.1:80000-87500 GCA_021613335.1 Whitmania pigra
TTTATGAATGGGATGGCACATGACGTCACTTGAGACTCGAACCAATGGGGAACGTTTGGAAGAAATAAAACTGCTCTCATTCAATAATAACTTGTCCAGGCGTTAAAGTCAAGCATAATCATAAGTGGGAGGGGCTTAGCCAGTCATGATGACGATGACTGCGATGATTATGAAGATTGCAATGACGATAATGATGATGGTGCTTATGACAAGTAATAATGATGACAAGGACGATGAGGATGATTAGGAGAGGCGATGGTGAAGATTTGGATGATAGAAGTGGTGGTAATGATGATGATTATGATGTTGATACTGATGATGATGAAACTTATACTTCATGACATCAATCTGCCTCCAATTGAGGAATGTCATAAAAGTGCCCATCATAATTATTTTGGAATTTTAAGATTTGATATGCAAATAATTTCAAGATAAAATTAGGTGAATAATTATTGAAAATTTATGATTACGTAAGACCTGTTTTTCAATCAAAACCACTTTTATTAATTAATTAATTCATTTCTTTTTTTCACTCATTAAGTCATTCTATTCACTAGTTATTACTTGTCACATTGATTAATTCAACGTCGATGAATGTCTCATGATGAATTGCTCATTCACTGAGAGTCATCAGTCATGCACTTTGCGAAAACCTGTCTCACGTTATTGTAGCCATTCACATTCTCTGATCGATTGCTGCCTCCATGTCTCGCTTATTCAAACACGCACGAGATTTCCATTTTCCATTCATCCATTCATCCCATCTATCCATCCATCCATCCATCCATCTCATCCATCCATCCATCCGTCCGTCCATCCATCCATCCATCCATCCATTCGTCCGTCCGTCCATCCATCCATCCATCCATTCGTCCGTCCGTCCATCCATCCATCCATCCATCCATTCATTCCTTCATTCCTCCGTCCATCTATTATCCGAAAAGCAAAAGTACAAAGGAAGACCGATATGATTCCATGTTTGAAACGTTCAGAATTTAAAATGTTTATTTCATTTTATTTCATTTTATATCATTTAATTCTTTTAATCTCTTAAAAGACTTATTTGATCTGAGATTTAAAAATGTTTCCTTTGAAATTCTGAAATTAAGTTCTTATAAAAAAATGAGCGATTGTGATGATGATGATGATGATGATGATGATGATGATGATGATGATGATGATGATGATGATGATGATGATGATGATGATGATGATGATGTGTGTTCACTGAGTTATTTAAGAATTTAAAATTATTTCAAATAACATTTATAGAAACAGCAATAATAACATAGTTTAAGATTATAAATTTATTATTAATAATAAAATTATTATTATTAAAGATATTAATATTATTAGTTAATAATAATTATAAATACTACTATCAATTATTACTATTAGTTATTATTATTAATTGTCACTATTAGTTAGTAATAACTATTACTATATTTATTAATATTTTTAATCGTTAAACATTTGTTAATACTATAAATCGTTATTGTCATCATTTATTTCTATTTATTATTATTATTATTATTATTATAATTTTATTCGCGTCAATGACTGGAAACCGCTTCAGGCAATGATCAGTGTTTTGTGGTCTCAAAGTCAGCGTCACATCGTTACAAAGGAATTGTAGAAAAAAATTGGTGTTAATAATAATAATAATAATAATAATAATAATAATAATAATAATAATAATAATAATACTAATAATAATAATAATAATAATAATAATATAATAATAATAATAATAATAATAATAATAATAATAATAATAATAATAATAATAATAATAATAATAATAATAATAATACTAATAATTAGCAGGAGACTTAATGAACCTCCAGATTTGTTTACTGACAGATCCACTCTCAGAGTTCATGACCTATCGTGACCTTTCAACCCTGATGAACTGCTATTCAGTTCGTCGACCTCCAGATGAGGTTAAGTTGATTAGGAAGGAGAAGTTTAACCTTTTCAGAGTGCAAGGTTTTGTTTAATCGAATAACATTTAATTCGGTACAAAAATATTATATTATTCTTTTATTTTCTTTAATTAATCTAATAACATTTAATTCGACACGAAAATATTATAATCTCCCAGTTTTTATTTTTTTGATGACACAATTCAATAATCAAATGTGTTGCAAGGGCGACTTACGCATTTAATTAATTTTACACGTCGTTTGATAATCATGATGTCACCAGTTTAAAACTGCTTTGAGAAGCAGAATAATATTAATAACAATAACAATAACAACAACAACAACAACAACAACAATAATAATAATAATAATAATAATAATAATAATAATAATAATAACAATAGTAATAATAATAACGCATAAAAAAGAGCTCGATGCTTGAGCGATAATGAAGCCATTATTTTCTTGGCTCGTTGTCATGGTAGCGAGAGAGATGGTGACAATAGAGAGGGGGATGGACTAAGAAAGAGTAATTGTTCTGCGGTTGGACGGGTATGGACTCCTAATGGTCTCAGGGGCCTGCTTGATTGCCCCTGATTGACAATTAAAACATCCGACTATTTGAATGTGGGGAGATTAGGTACGATTAATAGATTCTGAAGTTATTTAGTAATATATAATAATAAATTGTAATTAGTAAATAAATATTTTATCATGAAAAATGCTCGTGACTATTTTGCTTGAGTTGATGCATTCACCTTATTACTACTCATACCACAATTTTCGAAATCTTCTAAAATTAAGAATATTTACGAATAAAAATGGTCTTAAAAATAAAACAACTAAAAAATCTGCAGCAGCAACAGCAACAACAACGACAACAACAGGAGTCATCATCATCATCATCATCATCGTCGTGGCGAGGTCATCGTCATCATCATCGTCATCATCATCATCAAAAGCAACAATAACAACAACAAGAATCATCAACAACAGCAAAAAGCAGCCAATACAACAACGGAAGTTCTGGAAACGACAAAAAACAATTCCTTAATGAAAACAAACAAAACGTCTCCAGTGGCAACGCCGTCAGCAACGACGAAGAAGATTGTAAGGAAACAACTTAACACGCGATGTTTCATCTCGTTTGATGACGAACAATGGACAAGTCGGTGGATGAATGTATGGATGGATGAATGAAAGGATGGATGAATGAATGGATGAATGAATGTATGGATGAATGCATGGATGAATGAAAGGATGGATGAATGAATGGATGAATGAATGTATGGATGAATGCATGGATGAATGTATGGATGAATGTAAGGATGAATGAATGGATGAATGTATGGATGAATGTATGGATGAATGAATGGACGAGTGTATGGACGGATGTATGTTTGGATGGATGAGTGGATGAAGGAGTTATTGAAGGAATGGATGAAGGAATGGGTTAAGGAATGGATGAATGAATGAATAGATAAAAAACAAAGATAAAAAAAAAGAACCAAAGTATGGTTAAAAGGGTTTGGTGAATTCAGTTATTTTCGAAATCAGTTCAGTTCACTTTTTCAGTTTTGACATTCCCAGTTAAGAGGGCCATAGAAAACTGAGTGAACTGAAAGAGGGTGAATCCAAGATTAAAAATCAACTTTTGCTGAGGGGGTGGCAGGAGAATGGTTCAGGGGAAGGGGGGGGGGGGAGGGTCGGGACGTTGACCTCAAAATTCTTCAAATTACGTCCCTGGGTAAAACTGTTGTTCACTCGGCCTGGAAACTGAGTCTGACTTTCATCCATCAATTGTCTGGATGGATGGATGGAATGACTGATGGATTGAATGATGAGCGAAGAAGGAGAAATGAAGTTCACCGAAATGATCATCAGGATGCGAAAGAACTCAAGAAAGAACGGGTCTCGTATTTCATTAGAAGTTCGGATTTCAAATAGTTTTAAGCAGATAATTATTAGGATATAATACTTATAACATTATAATATTACATAATAAATGTTTCAAAAATGATTTTTAAGAATTCATCAAAAAAAAAAAAGAACAAAACAAAACTCTGCACCGGAAGTTAAAAAGCGGAAATGAAACTGTGGTCGAAGGACCGTCATTCCTTTCTGAAATTTTCTCTCACTCTTTTACTTTATCATCATCATCATCATCATCATCATCATCATCACATCATCATCATCATCATCATCATCATCATCATCATCATCATCATCATCATCATCATCATCATCATCATCATCATCATCATCATCATCATCATCATCATCATCATCATCATCATCATCATCTCATCATCATCATATCATCATCATCATCATCACATCATCATCATCGTCGTCGTCGTCGTCGTAGTCGTCGTCGTCGTCGTCGTCGTCGTTATCATCATCATCATCATCATCATCATCATCATCATCAGCATCATCATCATCATCATCATCATCATCATCATCATCATCAGCATCATCATCATCATCATCATCATCATCATCGTCATCGTCATCATCATCGTCATCATCATCATCATCATCATCATCGTCATCATCATCATCATCATCATCATCATCATCAGCATCATCATCATCATCATCATCATCATCATCATCATCATCATCATCATCATCATCATCATCATCATTGTCATCATCATCATCGTCATCATCGTCATCATCATCGTCATCATCATCATCATCATCATCATCATCATCATCATCATCATCATCATCGTCATCATCATCATCATCATCATCATCATCATCGTCATCATCATCATCATCATCATCATCCTCATCTCTCCACCTCCAGCTAGACGAGGTACTCGGTTGACTTAATAGCCATCAATCACTTCTCCGTCACGCTTGACCGCCTAGCGATCCACTTGTACACAAACAACAACTTCATTATTTTCTAACAGGTCGCATGCCATTCAAGTCACGCTTGACCTCACACGGCAGGATGGACCGGAGGCGTGGCTTCCGGACTGAAGAAGGCGATCATTACCAGCATCGCACAGGTGAGTAATTGGCACCTGACTTGGTATCTCAGGCTGCAATCATTCATCCGTGAAGTGTCATGGAGCGTGTCAGACATCGATCAAGAAGTCGGTCAACGAACCAATTGATTATGAATTGAAATGCAATTTCGTTTCTTATTATGTGTTTAAAATAATAAATTAAAATATGTTTAATAAAAAATATAATGTTTATAATGAAACTAATTACAATATTTATAATAAATAACCAATTCTAGGCGAGATTCGATTATAAATCTAACAGTTTCGTAATTAATTTCTTAAAATGTGATCACTGTGTCAGATTAATAATAATAATAATAATATTTAAATTAATTGAATGAGTGAAAATAGCTGAAGTAGCGAAATAACTTGATTGAAATGTTGAAATCTGCAACTTATTAAAAACAGATGCACATCTTATTTTCTAGTTCATAATTCCAGAAATTTTATGGAAAAGAGTTCAGTAACCGGATGAATTTTATTGATTTAAATTGCTGATTGAAAATAAATATATATTATACAATTAATTTAACAAATACTCATGAACGGATGACAATAATATAACATAAATAAATAAATATTATTTACAATATTATATTTATTAAGAATTATTTTTATAGGTTTGTGAAAAGGAATTTAGAAGTAATTATTGCGCAGCATCGAAAAATAGTTGAAATGCAATCAAGCGCAAAACTTCGTGCACCTGCTGATAACCGGAAACACGTCGTGGGTGGTCGCGATGGATGGTCATATTATTAAATGGAGGAAAATAGCTGAATGGATGGATGGATGGATGGATGGATGGATGGATGGATGGATGGATGGATGGATGGATGGATGGATGGATGGATGGATGGATGGATGGATGGATGGATGGATGGATGGATGGATGGATGGATGGATGGATGGAAGGATGAATTGATGGATGAAAGGATGGATTGATGGATAAACGGATGGATGGATGGATGAATAAGTTGATGGATGGATGGAAGGATGGATTGATGTACAAAACTGATGTTAAAATTAATTGAATTATAAATAAAATTTCTTTTGCACTTTCGAAAGAAAAATGGATACGTGGGTTGAACGAATGAATGGACGGTGAAAACATAAGTTATAATTTTTTTTCTTTTAAGAGAGCCAATTGATGAATGGATGACAGGTGAATGAATGAAAATGCACCTGGAAATTGATAATTATATCATATATATTTATATATATAAAAAATGAACATTAAAAAATTCAAAGCGGAGGAACAAGAGGATGTAAAAACAAGAAATATCAACCTCCGTAAACAATATTGCAGCCATCATCGTCGTCGTCGTCGTCGTCATCATCATCATCATCATCATCATCATCATCATCATCATCATCATCATCATCATCATCATCATCATCATCATCATCATCATCATATCATCATCATCATCATATCATCATTATCATCATTATCAACATCGTCATGTAAAAAACTGATAGATGAAAACAATGAAGAGAATCTCATCTGAATAAAAAGCAGAATTATAAACCACAAAAAATACCAAAGCATTGTTGCATAGAAATATTTCTAAATAAAAGCATAAAAGATGTATATAAGATATATTTTTAATATCAGAATATAACATATATGAATATGCACAGATGATGATATATACAATATATAGATGATGATATATACAATATATAGATGATGACATATACAATATATAGATGATGATATATACAATATATAGATGATGATATATACAATATATAGATGATGACATATACAATATATAGATGATGATATATACAATATATAGATGATGATATATACAATATATAGATGATGACATATACAATATATAGATGATGATATATACAATATATAGATGATGACATATACAATATATAGATGATGATATATACAATATATAGATGATGATATATACAATATATAGATGATGACATATACAATATATAGATGATGATATATACAATATATAGATGATGACATATACAATATATAGATGATGATATATACAATATGTAGATGATGATATATACAATATGTAGATGCAAATATTTATGCAGCTCTAAAAGAATGAGCACAAAACAGTCGAAAATTGGCGTTAATTAAGGTGTTGAATTTCACGCGCACGCGCTAACTGCGACGTCGAGCGCTACAGAAGCGCAATAAGACGAATGGTTAGCGCCTCTTCGGCCAAATAATTTGGCGCCTTCCATCTTATTGCCGAAGCAGGCTTTAGCGCATTTTTAGAAGTAGGTGCCCGCTCTTATCTTCAGTCTTGAGTTAATGCCTTGCGGTGACGATGACGACGACGACGATGATGATGACGTCAGTAACGGTGATTAAGAAAATCATAGAAATAAATGCGCATATATCCGGTTCCAGTGAGGAGTTTTAATCATCTTTGTCATCGTCACATCGTCATCATCATCATCACATCATCATCATCATCCATCATCATCATCATATCATCATCATCATCATCATCATCATCATCATCATCATCATCATCATCATCATCATCATCATCATCATCATC
>JAJTWR010000057.1:100000-122500 GCA_021613335.1 Whitmania pigra
GAAGATTATATGTGGATCATCCTCAGTAGTCTAACCACATCAGCATCATCATATATATAATATGCATTATATGCATAATATATATTATTATTATAATTATAATAATTATAGTATATATTATTATAATATATATAATATATTAATTACTATAGTAATAATAATAATAATTATTATTATAATTAATAAATTTGTAACAGAAATAATGATAATGTAAATTATTAACTTGATCATTATTACAGATTACACAAAATTATAAAAGTGATTTTTCAATTAAAGTTTCGAATGTCTAAAAATATTCAAAAACATTCAAAAAAAAAGTCGTCACATAAAGCGTCGCGAAACGTTATCCAGCAGTGCCCAGTCGGCCATTGGCTAATGAACAGATGCTGACGTCATTACGATGGTCACGGATGAGTGAACACAATAGTGGAACAACACGGAGAAGACATTAAGAACTTCCAACATGAAATGATCCACCTGCTGTAGGAAGCATTGATGATGATGACGCTGATGATGATATTGATGATGACGCTGATGATGATATTGATGATGACGATGTTGATGACGTTGATGATGACGACGATGATGAGGTTGATGACGGCGATTACGCGAAATGGCTGAAATAAAATACTTTAAATATATTAACAAAAATTGCAATAAATTGCAGTAAAAATGGACAAAAGCCACGGAAAAATAGTGACAAATACTTGCTTATTGATGACTCATCGATTGCTTTATTAGCAGACACGCTTCATTGAACAAGGGAAGCAAACGGTCCTCGAGGAGAGATATTAGAATTGATTTATTCGAAGATTTTTCTCTTTCATAAAATTAAAAAAACAAAAAATACTTTCTTTGAAAGTATTCCTTAATCATCTGCACTAAGGAAGCCACTGACTCAACTCCAAATTCAAATTCAACTTCAACTGTTGAGAAATTTACCGCCTAAAAAGACTTCAGGGAAATCACAGCCCATTTTACGATGTCAAATTAGACACCAAAAACACGCCACTTAGGACCTACTCTCTCTTTTCATCTCAGCATCTCTCTTTCCTTCTCCTCCACCTTCTCTTAATCGTCATCATAATAGTCATCATCATGGGTATCATCATCGTCATCATCATCGTCTCCAATCCCAGTAGAAGCCAACATTGGAACACTGAAAGGTCAGACAAGACAAATTGCCACCAAGTCTCGATTTTTAAGACATTAAATTCAATATTAATATTAATAATAATATTGTGTGACCACGACGACGATGATGATCATGGCGTAGATGATGATGATGATGATGATAATGATGATGATGATGATGATGATGATGATGATGATGATGATGATGATGATGATGATGATGTTGTTGTTGTTTCGTGAGTTGAATAAATTATGAAACATTAAATCCATCGATTGGAGGTTCTGATCAGTTCCAAGTCTGATCCGTGAGACCGTGAAAGGTGATGCTGAGCAGAATTAATGATGATGATGATGATGGTGACGACGACGACGACGATGATGATAACGATGACGACGACGATGATTATGACGGTGACGTCGAAGGTAGTAATGACATTACGATTGTTGATTTGATGATGGTGATGATGATGACGATGAGGATGATGATGGCAGCGGGAGTAATGATAGTGAACTGAATGAGCTGAAGCATGAGGTGAATCAGAAGATTTTTTCCGTTTTTTTTGAGCAATTTACAAAAATATTTCTAAATTTTTATTTTATTCTAGTAATGTTTAATGTATTATAATTACAATCATGTTTACGATATGCTAACATTGTGATTTTGTTAAGACACAATAAATAAATAAATAAATAAAATAACAAATAAAGGTTTTTAAAATCGTTAAAAAAGAGTTCAGCTGATAAAAGAGGACTGATATCGCCACAATCATTAATCACCAGTATCATCATCATCATCACCATCACAATCACAATCAGCATGATAATCATCATCATCACAATCACAATCAGCATGATAATCATCATCGTCCCCAAACCTGCAAATCGTCAGATCAAAGCTTGACTCCACGTTTGAAAACACATCCTGGAAACATGAAACCGACACGATAACAGGAAAATGGAACCTTTCAGCCCCATTTCGCCGCTAGGAGGAGACATCGCCATCACAAACTTCATCATCATCGTCATCATCATCATTATCATCATCATCATCATCATTGTCGTCGTCATCGTCATCGTCATCATCATCATCATCATCATCATCGTCGTCATCGTCATCATCGTGTAGGCGCGTTTGCATGGATGGATGACATCTTAGGACTCCAAGACAGGCAGTGGCCTTAATTAGAAGACCTCCCTCGAGATAGATATTATATATATTATATAAACTATAAATTATAATTATATACATTATATATGTTATATATAACTTTAAACGAACGAATCTTTCATGAAACCGAGGCACGGAAGAAAGATTTCATTAAAAAATAATGTCTTTAATTATTTAACTATTCAATTATTTATTAATTTATTAATTTGTTAAATGCTATTTATTATAATTCGCCTTCTGCTCGAGTTCATATTTTATTTATTTGTTCGATTTATTTTAAAGTTCAACAATGTCATCGAATGATATTTTGTTTCTGAATATTTCAAAAATAAGTTTTTAAAAATTTATTTCAAAAATGTCACTTCGCTAATAAAACCCTACAACAAAAAGAATGAGCTAATGAATGAATGAATTGAGAAATGAATTAAGGAATGAATTATGGAATTAATGAATGAATGGATGCATTAATAAATAAAAGAATGAATGAATAAATAAAGGAATGAAGTCAAGTGAGATCAAAAGTGTCGAGTTTGTTTGCTGTGGACACATCCGATTGAAAGGTTGGGGATGATTTGATGTCCTCCGCAAACACATCTGTCACTCTTCATTTATTAAGATATTGTGAATAATTGAAAATAATTTAGCGAATAAAGCTGATCATAATTTCTCATTTCTCTCAGAAAATAAACTCTTAATCAAGAATGGAGTTTTGTAATAATAATAATAAAAATAATACAAATAATAATAATAATAATAATAACATATAGGAATATATAAAATAATAGCAACATATAAATAATCTATAATATAATGATCATCTCTTATGCACTCCACAAGTTACCAAGTCCAACATGTTTGCAGTTTAATTATCTGGCGCAAGTAAAAGCAGGTTTTCAAAAAAAAAATATAAATATAAACTAACTTAAAGCCATAAAGAAGGTAGAAGATTTAATTCTCTGAAAAAATTGCTGAGATAAAAAGACAAGTTAGCAGTTAAAATCCGACAATTAATCAGGAAAGCCACCAGTGAAGGAGATTAGAAACATTTAGCAGGACGGATGGATGGAAGGATGGAAGAATGGACGAAAGAATGGATGAATGGATGGAAGAATGGACGAAAGGATGGATAAATGGATGGAAGAATGGACGGAAGGATGAATAAATGGACGGAAGGATGGATAAATGGAAAGCGGTGTTAGTGGATAACTTCGATGGCATAAACGATGCATCCAGAAGGGGCTCTGGGACTGTTATAGGCTTCGAACGCCCCACTTCGTGTCAATTTTAACCCCAATGAGATTCTCGGCCCTCTGAGACAAGCTCCGACAACAACAACAAAAAATAAATTATTTAACTCTGAAAATTCAGTAGTCATAAATAAAATATCATATAATTATAAATATCAAAAATTCAAAATATATTATAATCAGAATATTATAATCAAAAATATAATGTCAAATTTTACAAATATATAAATAAAAGTTCAACTATTACAATCATAAATAAAATCTCCGTTTAGTCGAGAAAATGGAAAATATTTTTGGCATCCAGCTTTGCTGAAATCAGTCTCAATTTGATCGTCAAAAAGATGAAAAAAGTGCTTCATTTCTGGCATGAAGACAAAGCAATATTTTTCAAAAGTTTTTTTTTTCATCCCCCAATCTTCTTCTATGACGACGTGTGTCACTACCATAGTTACCATAGAAACCGGTGACAAATTGTGACCGTTTTTGAAATTAGGTTCAGATTGTTATCAATCTCGGGCAGATTTTCAGCGACTGGGAAAAACAATGCGAACAAGTTGGTTTAACTTGGTTTCCATGGTAACACCTTCTAATTACAAAACAAAACAAACAAAAATGCAAGACAACACTTTCTAATTACAAAGAAAGAAGAGTTCACATAATGCGTGGTAGCCTACTGACCACTCATTGTTGTTAGAAGACCAAAAATTCCAGACGCAGGAGTAAAACACAAATAGTTGCTGTTGCGGGGCACAAAACAGAAACCTCCGGAGAGGCCAGCCTCAGATGACTGCAGGGAAATCACAAGCCGCCCATCCATCCTCGAGTTCCCCAAGGGTGTCATACCCGCACACGATAGAGATCCCCGGTTACAAGAAGTTCAGCATAAAAAATCATAAATGACCTTTGCTCGGACCACCGTTTCATGTTATTGGATCCTTTTTACTTTAAGAAAATCGCAGCTGACAGGGTATGTCTTCCCCTTTGGGGAGTTAGCCCCTGGCCATCCGTGCAGGGGTCGACAATATCGAAGCAATGAAGTCTGTTTTATGGTGATCATCTCGACGGGTATCAAGCATGGAGTCATTTTTGTCTTTCGCCGATCGTCCTTCTATTGCTTCGGATTTTTATTTTCAGTGTCCATTATTTTCTCATTGGCCACGTCGTTTATTTCGATTTTGGGTTTAATTCAATTTATTACTTTTTTTGTACAGTTTATTGTTATTATTGTTATTATTAATACTATTATTAATATTAATATTATTATTATTACTATTGCTGTTGATGTTGTTATCGTTAGTATTAGCTAGCATAAATGTTTAGTTTGATTTAAAGCAAATAAATTGGCCCTTTCAATTGAATATTGCTTTAAGATAATTTTTAAAATAAGTTCGTTGACACTGACTTGAAGAAATTAGTAGTTTATATATTAAATATTATAAATATTAATAGATAATAGAAAATAGGAATATTTTAATACTTTCAGCTATTAATCCATCAGGATAAATAATAAACAAATAACGCACAATGATTTATTTTATTTCTCAACTTCCTTCTGCAGGTCCACCATTTTGCAGACGTACCAAGATAACGAAAGAATTACGACAGTAGGAAAGCAGAGGCCGGGATTATTGATGAACTGGAGTTTCTGATGAATGTCGGTTTTCCTTTAGGATCGTAAAGACATAACTCCTGTAGAGAAGTCCATCTGGAGAAGGAAAATATGAACTCGGAAAAGATTCAGAGAAACGGTGATGCAATGATGGCAAATATTTCATGCGATATCGAATAAACATCCATGTCTCCCTTAAGCACAGGCCGGTATCAATCAACTGAAATCGTGCTTTGAGACTGACTCATATGAATGGCCCCGTCCAGGGTCATCCAGAACCGGACGTCACACGTTCGATGGTCCCCCATAAAGAACACAATGTCCTCCTCATCAGTTTCCAAGCGGACGAATGGAAAGGCGATTTGTCAGAAACGGTTGCTGCTTAATGTCGTTTGATTGAAGAGGATGATGATGATGATGATGATCGTGATGGGGATGATGATGATGGTGGTGATGGTGATGATGGTGGTGATGGTGATGATGATGATGATGATGATGATGATGATGATGATGATGATGATGATGATGATGATGATGATGATGATGATGATGATGATGATGATGTGATGATGATGATGATGATGATGATGATGATGATGATGATGAGATGATGATGATGATGATGATGATGATGATGATGATGATGATGATGATGATGATGATGATGATGATGATGATGAGGATGAGGAGGAGAAAAAAAATCTGTCTCCGCTTCCTCATCGATGCGATCAAAATGTCTGATGCTTTTAATTCTCGCCGTTTGATTTTAGGGTTTTTGATTTTTAAGCATTTATTTATTTATTCATTTTAATCGTGGAAATGGTTTTTATTTCGAGTTAATTCTCAAGAGAATTTCAGATCAGAAATACAATTGGCCACCTTCAGAACGTGCCAATGTTCAGTTCTTGGTTGAGATGAACTTCTTCGGCAGTTCGTAAAGAAGACGGGATGAGGCAGAAGAAATAAAACTGCTTTAAAAGAGATTTACGTTGCATCCTGAAAGTCAAATTATTTTCTCAGGCAGCCGGAGGGAAAGAAATGCCGAGAACTTTGTTTCTTTGTTCGGGTATCGTTAACACTTTCTCAATTTATAAATCATTTTTTTTTATCCACCGATTTATCTTTTAGGCAAATTACAATCTGCTGGAGTACTGCGCATAACAGAGCCACAATTTTGTTGTTTTTTTTTGAGTCCTTCATTTATGAAACTCACAGTTCAATGAATGTTATAAATTCCATTTCATATTTCAAACAATCCAACGTGATAAGTAGAAGTTTCAGAATAATAAATAATAGTCTTTGCCGAGAAATCCACAAAATTCCTCAAAATCTTCCTTAAATAAGTCCAAACACGTGGCAAAAAGGCGGGAAAGAGGAGACGCGAGATCGGTTCGAAACAAAAGATTCTCCTTTTTGGTTTGCACTGGAAAACAGGTAAATTCATCTGAAGGAAATATAATTACAAATTCCTCCAGCAAAGCTCATCGCTGACTGATCTTCACCATATTCGTCTGCTTCTCTTCCACGTGCTACTCACAGATGGATCGACTTTTTCAGCGAGACGTCGTCTCATTTCAGAGAGACAAAAAAAAAAAGATTTCAAGGCGCCCATCGCATATACGAAAATCATTCGTAATTTCGAAACAAAAAAAACTGAAAATTAAAATCCATTATTTCGAATGCCTCTGGGTGCCGTCTGTAATCAGATTACGAGTGGTTGCATCCGATGTCCAGAAGACATGTTCGTTGATAACTTTGTTTAGTGTCAGGAAAATCAACAACGAAAGGAATGGACAAGTTTGGAGTAATTAGAGCAGAGGATTGATAATGAGTGCAGATGATTGATAATGAGTGCAGAGGATTGAGAACAAGTGTAGAGGATTGATAATGAGTGCAGAGGATTGAGAATAAGCGCAGAGGATTGAAACTGAGTGAAGAAGATTGAGAATGAGCGCAGAGTATCAAAGGAAAGGTCTTATCGAGATATCCTGAAGATGAAATGTTCGAAAAGTTTTGAAGTGAACAACTCCAGTAACATTTCAGATCTTCCTTTCCTCAGTCCTACCTTCATTTTCCCACGACGATATAAATTTATATTTTATTAAAAATTATGAAAATATATTTTATTAAAAATTATGAAAATATATTTTATTAAAAATTATGAAAATATATTTTATTAAAAATTATGAAAATATATTTTATTAAAAATTATGAAAATATATTTTATTAAAAATTATGAAAATATATTTTATTAAAAATTATGAAAATATATTTTATTAAAAATTATGAAAATATATTTTATTAAAAATTATGAAAATATATTTTATTAAAAATTATGAAAATATATTTTATTAAAAATTATGAAAATATATTTTATTAAAAATTATGAAAATATATTTTATTAAAAATTATGAAAATATATTTTATTAAAAATTATGAAAATATATTTTATTAAAAATTATGAAAATATATTTTATTAAAAATTATGAAATTATATCTTATTAAATGTCACGTAATGTTCTTTCTCAGACGGTGCCAAGCAATCAATTACATGCTCACACGCTGGGTGACACGTGTCTGTCCAATAGCACATTGCGTAATGGATTAATCGTGAAATATTTGTAAAGAATTGTCTAAATTATTTTTTTTAACGTGGCTGAAATTATTAAAATCACTAAGGGATGAAAAATTTCATTTTAAAAAATTAACGCGAACTAGATTACGTAACTTAGAGCAGCGTGAAGGGTTAACATCTTAATATGATTTATGAAGTAATAATGAGTTAACATCTTAATATGATTTATGAAGTAATAATGAGTTAACATCTTAATATAATTTATGAAGTAATAATGAGTTAACATCTTAATATAATTTATGAAGTAACTTCAAATCGAAGCATGCATTCTCCCAAAGTTCCATGAATTTACAGGAGCAGGAAAAGTGGCCGATAAGATGGATTGCAACCGGGTACGCCCACCCTTTCATCCACACCGTGGACCAGAATGCTGTGTTTATGTTGAACCACGTTGGACAACCCTTTCAAGAAGTGGATGGGCATATGTAAGCATGTATGGATGGATGGGTGGAAATATGGTGGGTGGATGGACCGGCATACGGATAGATGGATGAATGGGTGGATCAAAGGCTTATGAAGATGTTCAAAGAAAGCCAGGTGTGTCCTGGAAAGGCTTCCACTTGTTTATTTTTCCAGGTCATAAAAATTAGCAAATCAACAATGGCCACTTTCAACGCTTGCCTGTTTCTTTTTTGTCAACGGTTCAAGAAAAGTGATAAGTAATCTTCCATCTTAATTCTTTTTATGATCAATAATGTAAGTATTTCAAATATTTTAAATCATAATTACAACTTTTAATCATAATTATCCATTCAAAAAAGTGCTATTTATTATAGTCATTCGTCACTCGAAGCGATAAAATAAATTACAAAAGCGAAACCGATGATAAAATCTTGGATTTTCCAGAAGATCCACAATCGAAAACTCTGTCACAAAAGCTAAGACAATTGCTCCATCAATCAAGAACTTCAAATTTTTTTGTTCAAATAATCGCCAACAACTTTACAAATTTGTCTTAAAGCAATTTCCTGATAACAAAAAAACCCCAGAAAACTAACAAGACATTCCCTGTGGTTGCCCCAAGCGCTTCGGCGCTAAAAATTATTTGAGTGCAAATTCCAAGTTCATTTGGCAGTTGTTATTAAATTTTTTTGTAATTAATTTTAATTTTAATAATTTTACGCTTTTATTGTTGGGGTTTTCAAGTTTTTATTCAATTATGGGAATCAATTAAGAATTCAAATTATAATAATATTCAAACCTATAATCGTTTATATTCCAATTGTGAAGAAATAATATTTTAAAATAAATAATTTTAACTTTAACATTAAGACGACATTAAAGTAATCTTTAGATCTTCGTCGTCATCTGACTTAATAAAAAATGATAAAAAGTATTTTAAGGTGACATTTCATAAAAAATTCAATTTCACATCAAATGTTTTTTGAAAACATTTGATGTGAAGCATTTAAAACAAAAATGAATGAATATTTCGAAAATATAAGACTTTAATTATTTCTCGTAACTCAAAAAATAATCATTTAAAAATAATTACAAATAAAAAATTTTCAAAAACCGATTTTCTGTTTTTTTTCCGATAAATTTCGATATTAATTCTTTATTCAAATCGCATCTGAATTCGAAACACAAAAAGCCCTGTTTGTTGATTTTTGCTTGTTTGTCATTTCCGACGAATATTTCACGAAAACACTTTATAAACGGATTTTTAAATAAATCAAAGTTATCTTCCAACTCCCCGGAAGCCATTAGTGGGGATTGGAAAAATAATTCAATGAAAAAAACTGGGAAATTTAAAAAAGAATTGAAATTTGAATTTACGCCAAGTCAACGGCTATACGTATTGCTCGGAGACGCCATTACGATTGGAATTAGATAAATAATGGCATCCATATTCGACCCATATTTAACCAATATCATTATCACGATAATCATCATCATCGTCATCGTTACCATCATCATCATCATCACATCACCACCATCATCAGCATCATCATCATCATCATCATCATCATCATCACCACCACCACCAACACAACCATCATCATCATCATCATCATCATCATCATCATCATCATCATCATATCATCATCATCATCATCATATCATCATCATCATATCATCATCATCATCATCATCATCATCCTATCATCATCATCATCATCATCACCACCAACACAACCATCATCATCATCATCATCATCATCATCATCATCAACACAACCATCATCATCATCATTATCATCATTGATGACGACGGTCTCAGATGTGCTGAGTTGATAGTGGAAATGCGATGAAAATCAACCAATTGTAGTTCTTTTTGTTTCAGAAGTTGTTTATCGAGAGGAGACATCTTTAAAGTTGTAACTTCAACAAAGAAACTTGCAACATAAAAGTTGCAACTTTAACAATGTAACTTGCAACATAGAAGTTGTACCTTCAACAAAGAAACTTGCAACATAGAAGTTGTAACATCAACAATGCAACTTGCAACATAAAAGTTGTGACATCAACAATGCAACTTGCAACATAGAAGTTGCAACTTCAACAATGCAACTTGCAACATAGAAGTTGTAACATCAACAATGCAACTTGCAACATAGAAGTTGTGACATCAACAATGCAACATAGAAGTTGCAACTTCAACAATGCAACTTGCAACATAGAAGTTGTAACTTCAACAATGCCACTTGCAACATAGAAGTTGTGACTTCAACAAAAACAACTCAAGCACAAAAACAACTTTCATCGTCAAAGTCGTCTTAAAGTAACTTTTCAATTAAATTTGATGACTAAATATTACTTCATTAGATTTCAATTAAATTTGATGACTAAATATTACTTTAACCGATTTAAATTGAATTTAATTACTAAATATTACTTTATTAGATTTCAATTAAATTTAATTACTAAATATTACTTCATTAGATTTCAATTAAATTTAACTACTCAATATTACTTCACACTGTTATAAAATAATCATTTATTTATAATTCATTCATCCACTTAAAAGTTATAGCAATAAAATGAACACAAAAAGTACCCCACCAAAAAAAGAATTTATGTAATCGTGGTAAATGATATAATTGATGTAAATGATGTAATTGATATAATTGATGTAAATGATGTAATCGGTGTAATTGATATAAATGATGCAATCAACGTAATTGATATAATTGATGTAATTGATATAATTGATGTAAATGATGTAATTAATATAATTGATGTAACTGGGGTAATCGATGTAATTGCTGTCGTTGATGTAAATGATGTAATCGATGTCATTGATGTAAATGATGTAATCGACGTAATTAATGTAATTGTTCCGAAATAAACGAGGGAGGAGAACTAACGCCTCGGTGTTTACGAAGGCCGCTGGAAACGTGGACCTGGCGCCCATGAAAGTCCATCATCGGCGGAAAGGTCAGCGCGCAATCTTCATTAGCGCAAGTCTAAGACAGCGTCGTGGAAATCAAATTACACGCAGCAGTGTCACTATCGCGGCTCGTAAAAAACGAACCCGAGTGAGCGCATCACGTTCCACGACAGCGCCGTCCTTACGTCATCGGCGCTGGCGCCAGGAGTTGAGCGATATTGAGGAGGAATTGCGAGCACCTGCATTCAGTTGGCGCAAGTGTTAAGTGACTTTTTATGTCCAAAACGAGAAGACGCCCGCTGGGTTTAAGAGGTCACATGTCACACAGGTGCTGGGTTCTCATTGACTCGCATGACGTCGTAAATGACTTGGGTCTTGTTTATGTCGGTCGTTTAAGAAAATTAGAGATAGTTTTTTTTAATTGTAACAATAATTATTTAGAGATAAATATTGTAATATTTTATTCAAAATCATTATTTAGAGATAAATATTATAATATTTTATTAAAAACCAATATTTAGAGATAAATATTATCATAATTTATTCAAAATAATTATTGTGAATAAAGATTTAGTTGAATAAATAAGTGTTATTTAATGACTGATAAATATTATTATTTGAAGGTTTTAATATCATGAGTATCGAAGGAAATTATGATTCATTAATATTTAAAGGATAAATAATATAATATAGCATAAAATAACATAATAAAGAATAATAACTGTAGAGACTACAATATTTTGACAAACTTAACCCAACAGAGCAATGATAATCTTGAATTATTGAATGACTCCATTTTACTTTATTATTTAAATGTCAATTTTTTATTTAAATATCACTTTGTTATTTAAATATCATTTTATTATTTAAATATCACTTTATTATTTAAATATCGCTTTATTATTTAAATATCATTTTATTATTTAAATATCACTTTATTATTTAAATATCATTTTATTATTTGTCGTCATAGAAATTAATACAAATTAATTAAAAACAAACCACTTGAGACTGAAACATCAACAACATCAACAGATCAACAAACGTAAAGAACTTTTTTATGGAATTATGAGGATTGATACTTTTTATCCATTAATCAAATATAAGATTGTGTTTCACAACATGCTACTGTGGATAATAAACAAAAATACAATTATTATGATGATGACGATGCCGTCAACGGCAACAACAACAGAAATAACAACAATAATACTAATAATAATTATCATAATAATAATAATAATAATAATAATAATAATAATAATAATAATAATAATAATAATAATATAATAATAATAATATATAATAATAATAATAATAATAATAATAATAATAATAATAATAATAATAATAATAATAATAATAATAATAATAATAATAATAATAATAATAATAATATTAGCAACAACAAGAGGCTCATCCCAAAGGCTATGACGTCAGCGGGTGCGTTGGATGCGTTCACCAATAGAAGGGTTGTAAGAATGATGGAATGAATCAATCAGGGAGGAAATCAATCACTGAATGCAAATCAACCACAAGGGTCGACCAATCAATCAAGCCTCTTGTAGGCGTTGTTATTGGATCCCCGAAAAGATTGGTCCAAAGCCTGGCAACGGATTAAGGCAAGTAAAAATGGGTATGGTGTGGAAAGGGTTTTGAGGGAGGAACATTGGGGTTTTTAAAGACAATCATCATCATCATCATCACAATCATCATCATCATCGTCATCGACATCATCACCACCACCACAATCATTACCATTGCCATTATCATTGCAATCGTCATTATCTTTCCGTATTAGTCATCATCATCGACATCACCATCATCATCACCGCCGTCATCATTATCATCATTCACAATATCCTCTCCATCATTTAAGCCGTTAAGATAACCGAGTCGTAAAGCAAAAATTTGTAAAAAAAAAAAATAAAAACAAATAAGCGACAAAAATATTGAAGAAAATTTTAAAATTTAAAATTATGTAGCGACAATCGGAAGGGCATTGTTTCGAAGCAGAAAGAATTTTTCACGGCGCTCCCACGACGACTTTGGAAACAGAAACAGCAACAACAACAACAACAGCAACAACATTAATAATAAAAATAATAATAATAATAATAATAATAACAGCAATAATATTAATAATAACGTTATTATATAATGATATTATGAATTTGGGAATGATGATGATGATGATGTCTGTGATGGAGAAAAGGGGGGCCGGAACCATCCCAATGACGACATTAACAAGCACTCCAGTTAATGCTACTAATAATTCTATTCCATCGTCGCCATGACAACGAATGATGCCCAATCACATGTTTACAAGCAGGCAAGTATTTGTCGATGAAACAAAATAAAATCATGCAAACAAAACAATGCGCACATACAAAACAAACGTAATACATACAATATCGTGCATAGAAATGTTAAGATGATGCTGATCCAACACGTACAGATCATTCAATACATACACGCACACACGCACACACGTGCAGGCATCCAGAAAGACACATACAAACACGCACAGAGCCTAACAAACGTATGCAGCAAGACACAATAAACGGATGAGAAATTCATACGATGCATGATTAAGATGACTGTGCATGTCTTTCGACAAGAACATAAAACATGGACGCAGTTACAGATGTAAAAATAAGAAACAAAGAGAGGCAGGAAAAAACGTCATAATGATTATAATAATAATAATAATAATAATAATAACAATAATAATAATAATAATAATAATAATAATAATAATAATAATAATAATAATAATAATAATAATAAATGATTTAGGAGAATAGGAAATTCTTTTCTGTTTGCTGCGATCAAAGTGGTTGAATAAAAAGAAGGATGGGCGTTTCTGGTTTTTCATGATATTCGTCTTTTCTCGAAAAAAATTGTTGGAAATTAAAATTATAATTAAGAATAATTAAAATTATAATTAAGAATAATTAAAATTATAATTAAGAATAATTAAAATTATAATTAAGAATAATTATAATTAAGAATAATTATAATAATAATAATAATAATAATAATAATAATAAGAATAATAATAATAATAATAAGAATAATAATAATAATAATAATAATAACAGCAATAATATTAATAATAACGTTATTATATAATGATATTATGAATTGGGAATGATGATGATGATGAATTAAAAATAATTATAATTATAATTAAGAATAATTAAAACCGAATCGCCATCAATCAGTCACATCGACAATCAACGCTTCAACACATCAACCAATGTTTCAACACGTCAATCAATTTGAACCAATTGAGCAATCACATCCCAATTAACTTTAGTAACTGATTTGAAAATGAAAACGTAAGCAATACTGAGCAACTGACAATTATTGCTCTAAGGATTATTATCATTATTGTTATTAATATTATTATTAGTAGTAGTGGTATCACTATTATTCTTATTATTATTATTATTAATATTTGTTTAAAAGATTGGTGTTGGTTTTTTATTTGAAAAACGATCAAATGCAGAGGAGGAATTACCGACTGAATTAAGCACACTTCACCTACTCCAGCTAACGAGAGCTGAATCCATGGCGGTGATGATGATGATTATGATAATGCTAGTTACGACGATGATGATAGTGGTAAACCTAACAAAAAATAATGAATCATTGACGGAAATTCTGATCTAAAATAAAATTTTCAAAAAATTTCCAATCGAGCGACATCTAACGCCGCCGATGTAAATCGTAACGAGGTCATGCGTCATCGATGACGTCAGGACGGAGCCATCTACCTGAATGAAATCAAAAGTCTGAGTAAAGATGGATCGGACGCGATTCACCTCGGAAACTGGAAACAATGCAGTCGGGTCCTTGTTGCAGAAACTGAGGCAGAGTCACTTCAAGAATTCCGGGGGCATTAGCCCTACAGAATGAACGGCACCCTTCGTTCGCTCTTATCGTACCCTGCACACGCCAACTAATCTCTAACTCTGATGATGTAGAATGAGGAGATAGTAATGAGGAAAAGAGAGAGAGTGGCAATGCATTCATTCATTCCTTTCTCCGAGTAAATATTGAATTTCTCACTACTTGATCTCACGGTCAAAGTTCACCGAAATCGAGTTGTTGACCAATTCGTGTCTTTCTTAAATCCTCTCATCTTTTCAAAGGTCAATGAGACCTCTTCAATGCCGTGGCATTTCTGAGGAAGTGTCTGAGATACGCATTGTTTGAGAATGCGCAAAACGCTCCAAATCCTTTCCAAATCCAGCCACTTCACTTGCCCTCGTTGGAAATCTGTTTCAATTTCACACCCCGGATGCAGGGATCAAAAGAATGGCGGAGGTTAAAATCCCTCGAGAATGGAAAGGCTGACCTTTGAACCCTCCTTTCGAACTTAATCTGCTCCTGTTCTCCTCTCGAATCACGTCCGTTGGAATGCCGACAGAATTTCATCTTTCCAATCGATGGCGATGAAACGTCAAAGCCGGGAAAGAAGCGGAAATCAATGGAAACGCGTCACGTGACGAGTGAAGACAGACGTCGGCGCATGGATTTGAACGGCCGAAAGGTCGCTTCGGTCTTTCACATTCGACCTTGATGACTGACGGAAAATCGTAGCACGCTACAATCGTAGGGGTCATCGAGTGAAGTTCATCCTTTTCGTGGTAATGTCAGAAAAAAATGTGCTCAGCCAGTCGAGGTTAGATTGAAAGCAATAAATCAAGAAGTTCGTTTTTTTTTTACGGATGGCTTTAAGATTTCATCAAATAAACAGAAGGGAAGTGTGGTATTAATTTCGAATCATGATTAATGGACTTTCTAACTTAAGGGCGGCTGGAGAGTAGAAGTTGAATTTTAAAAACATGGAATGCCTTCAAAAGTTTTTGATGAATTGCTTCCCCTAATTGATCAAAAGAGATTCTTCAGACCAGACTCGAGTTCTTCCACTGATAAGCAAGTTTGACGTGATAACTGAACTTGAGTGACGACTGAAAGTTTTGATGGACGAGTTTTGAAGTTGTTGAAGTTGTTTATTCTCGTTTTTATTTCTTGTTTTTATTTGTTCAAAACAAAAATCGTGGACTTTGTTGACAAAAAAAACGACGTTCTTTAGTGGTGAGACGAGTTGACTCTTATTAAGGAATGTTATGAATATTTTACGAGAAGTACTCAAACAAAAATACTTTAAAATAATTTCTTCTACTTAATTAATATTTTTTCATTATAAAAAGTTTCTAGAAATTGTATAATTCTTTCCGAGATACGTATAATTTAACTCATGTTTGCAGATGATAAAAGAAAAAAACTTTAAAAACATTTGAACAAAGTAGAAATTGCTTGGGAATGGGATTAAAGATGTTTCGACAAAAAGAATTCCTTCGTCGTTGTTTCTTTTGTTCAAGAACTGGGAAGTCTGAAATCTCAGAGGAGAGAGAGTGAGATAAATTGAAGGTGTCAGGTGCATTATTCAGAGAGAGAATGAGGTGAATTAAAGATGTCAGGTGCATTATTCAGAGAGTGAGGTGAATTGAAGGTGTCAAGTGCATTATTCGGAGAATGAGGTGAATTAAAGATGTCAGGTGCATTATTCAGAGAGTGAGGTGAATTGAAGATGTCAGGTGCATTATTCAGAGAGTGAGGTGAATTGAAGACGTCAGGTGCATTATTCAGAGAGTGAGGTGAATTGAAGACGTCAGGTGCATTATTTAGAGCTCCTATGAGCTTTCCACATCGTTCCAAATAGCTTCAAAGGGCGGAAAGAACGCCATCTTTAGACACGCCATTCATAGACTCGACAGATGCGAATCCCTAAACATTTGACAAAATATTAATAATAATAGTTATTAATACAAAATTAATTTACATATCACAAAATTATTAATATTATTATTGCCATTATTATTATTATTATTATTATTACCATATATTATTCAATAATTTCTTCCATCCATTCGTTGCAAAACTGTTTTTCTTGCTTCCAGTAAATATGAAAACATTGAATATCAATCCACTCAAAGAACTCGTAACGTGATCCGAAATAATGAGAGGAAGGGTGCAAGTTTGAAGATAAGAGTTGTGACCTTTCAATTACAATCAAATAACCTCACTCCAAAGCGTCATAAAATGGCGGATTATAAACCTCCATCCATCCATCCATCCATCCATCCATCCATCCATCCATCCATCCGTCGGCCAATCCATCCCTCCATCCTTAGTCAAACTCCTCACGTCAACCTTCCATCTATCTTCCACCTCCAAATACTTCCATCAACTTAAGCGTAGTGGCCTTTTTGGGGGAGGGAAGCAAAGTTTAATTTGTGGAGAAAATAAATTTTAAACATTTTTAAAGAATTTGTTTTCAATTAAATAAAATTCAAGGTAATAACATCAACTATAAAAAATATCACCGCCATGTTATTAAATGAATTATCGTTGATCATATCGAACAAGAAATTTCTCCGAACCCAATCTTGTTTACATTCCAAGTTTACGTCTGGACAGAGTCGTAAGAAAAATGCCTTTTCAAGTAGTCTGAGAAGTCATGGCAGGAGATAATGGAATCAATGGTTGGAACGATTGTTACTTTTCCATCGTTGTCGATAAAAGTATCGATAAAAACATCGATAAAGATATCGATAGAAACCACCCAAGGCTTAGCAGACTCACGTCCCTGGGGGGGGGCAAATGAATTAGCAGGGGGGCTGATAACAGCGACTCACGCAGCTGCTCCTAATTGGTCGAAACCATTCCATTCTCAACTCGATCATTGTTCTCTGATTTTCTGCATTCCCATGGTCGAATGTTAAGGAGGAAGTTCTTGAGGTTACTTCGAGTAGAAAGATGAAAATTTCTCTTCAACCAGGAAGTGCATGGTGGTTGTTGAATGAAGGAAACTGAGCTAAAGTTCTTCCGCTTCACTTTCGATGCAACAACTGGTGTGGCACAGGTAATAGAAACAAGAATGAGGCCGTGACGGGCGAAGATTTACAATCGTCTGCTGATGGAAACATCACATTTGCCACTAAGACATCAGACATCAGACTCAGAATGCCATCTACGAAAAGAGACTAAGCTGAGAAACCTGCCAGGAACGTGAGCGAGGACTTATAAAGTCATTGAATCGAAAAATGCAGTCTACACGCACGACTGAGCAGACAGAGTGAACTAATCAATGAACCGCTAAACGAAACCGTGAAAATTCCATCGAAAAACTCCACGAAGGAATGAACGGGGAGGAAATGAGAAACGAGTGAAACTTAGAGAGAGCATGCAAGGAGTGAGGAGTGACGATTGATTGAGTGCGAATGAGTGAATGATTGAGTGCGAATGAGTGAATGATTGAGACGAAATGGAATTCGAGTCGGGTTAGGGTCCTTTGAGGGCGTCCAAGCCACAAATCTTAATGGCGGAGGCAATAGGACAATGTCACACTCGGCGACTATTTGTCTTGGACGAAGAGATATGAGAGGAATGCATCTCAGGAGAAGTGTATGTTTGGGAAATAAAAAGTCAAATTAAAGTTACTAAATTGTAATTCATGAATAAATAAAAAGTAATTTACAGTGAGAATAAGATAAGAATATAATTATACGTTAAAAGCCATCCTTAGAAAATTCAGAATAAACAAAGTCGCGATAGAATGATAATTTAATATTATCAAAATAAAAATCATCAAAATTATTCTTATCACAAGACGTCTGCTACATATCTCGGAATTTATATAGCACTATAAAACTTCAGAGTGGTCACTCTCATGCACTTAATGTACCACTCCACAAATTATAACATCGGAACGCCTCGGGCAAACATTTCAGAGGAAACAGAGAATGTTCCGAGTGTTCTCTTGGATTCCGAGATTATCAGTGTCAAGGAGACACTCATAACCAGATTAAAATTACCGCCAACACTCCTTAAAGACGTTTACCGTCTGCAAGGAGACGTTTAGCTGACTGGAAAATGATAAAGACCTTCGGGAAACCATCTTTCGACCTGATCTTTCCTCTCCAGCTTATCGAGATGAACGTTTTTCCACAATTTCCATCAATCATATCTTTTCTCTCATCTCCGAAATCATCATTGCCTGTCCTGCCTATCTCGGCCACTCATCTCTGACTGCCAAAGCACCGATTGTATCACGGGTCTGCGGACGACAGACGGACCTAGATCGGCCATAAAGCATCTCCCGGCTGGTTTTATTCGAGCAACATTTACGAAATCTTGTTTTCCTCGGCACTGAAAAGCCGTGTAAAAGTTATCCGTGAGAGGCTGATTTTTCACTCACATCTCATCCAGGGTGGATGGGGGAGGATTAGTCTTTCTCGACTGAAAAGCTGGAAGTCGTAGAGAGACTTTGATCATGACTAATACAACAACATCACACAACAACATCAAGAGCGCTTCATTTGTCCATTGTTCCGAGATTATTCTTGGACCTTAGAATTTAAAACAAAAATTAATAATCAAGAAGAAAATACAGATGTTTTTAATTATCTACTACTCCTCTTCTTCTTCCTCCTCCTCATTATTATCATCATCATCCCCACTATCATCACTATCATCATCATCATCATGTGTTTTCTGAGAGTTGGAAATGACGAAACTCGGGGTTTTTCCGAGTTGGAGATGTGGCAAGTTTTTTTCTTCGCACGTCGACATGAATTTTCAGATCATTTCAGAACATTTTTCGGATAAAGAACTTTTTATTAAATTTAATTAAAATATATAAAAAAAACTTTTACAATATAAACATTTGCATTTGATATTAATATTTGTTTTGTTTATTATGCTGTATATCTACATATAACAAGATTTCTATTGTTTCAGTGGTTCCCTCAGGTCATATGCCCAAGATTTAGATGGCTAAGAACGTTTAGTTGATAATTATTAACTAATTATTTAATAACTAACTAATTATTTAATAGTTAAAATAATTCAGTGCACAAGAACACAAAAAACACCACGTGACGTAAAGGCCCGAGTGGAGCTAAGGATTTGCATAATTCCAACAACATGATCCAGCAACAACATCAGCATTTCATCTGTCCATAGTAATAATGATAATAATTATTATATTATATAATATAAATAAATACATATGTATTGCTATTATTTATTATTATTAATAATACATTAATATTTGATATATCGCATGGAAATATTTATGCAGGCATCGACAAGTATTGGGCGTAAAAAATATCCGAGACGTGAAACGTAATTGGTGGATAAAAATAGAAACATTTTCCGATTGTTTATCGGAAGGACTGTTGGAAAAGTGCATGAGGAACTTAATCTGAATTGAAATATTTTTGAACTTCACTGGAATGATGCGTAAAGATGATGTAATAGGAATAAATATTATAAATTATTATAATTTCCTGTTATTAATTCATAATTATTATAATAAATTATAATAATATATAATTAGTATTAATGTTGAGAAAAATTATTATTATTCACAATTACACAATAATAATAATAATAACAACAATGACATAATGAATGTGGAGGTAATAAAGTATTACTTCTCCTGCGCAACGTTATCAGTGGTTTTGTAATTGGTTGAGATTAACTTACATGCAGATTCAAACTGGTAAAATGTAAGCTCATTTATTATTACATATTATTAATAATAGTAATATTATTGTTTTTTTATTGTTATTATTATTATTATTAAGTTATAAATATCCAATCAATAGGTTTATTTGGTAACGCTTCATGGTTTAAAAGCAAACTATTAATAAAATCAAAATATTTCAATAATACTAATAACAATAATTATAATATAATTTTCTTATAATTTATTGTGGCACATGCAAATCATTTCGTTAAACATTCCCAACACAATCACACATCCGTCTGAAACGAAATTCGATAGGAGTGCCAAGGGCGACAGGTTTCAGACGGCAGCTACGAGCCATAAAATAATAACAATTAATATAATAATAATAATAATAACAATTAATATAACTATCAATAATACAGCCAGTAATCATAATTAAAATAAAATCATTTTACATTGTATTTATTATAATAATTTCACTATATTTCAATATTGATATTCATTTTAACCCTTTATTGTAATTTATTCCTAATTTTCTAATTAAAAAAAATAATTACATTTAAATCACATTTCAATTAATATTACTGAATATTTTTTAATATAACTTCAACATTACTGAAAATTAATGAACGCATAAAAAGGTATTTGTCATCCGAAACACAACATCGCTTGTTGCATCTTTATTTTGTCTCGCCATCCTTCGGAAGCAAGTAACTTTGTAAGTCATAATTACAAAGCTATTTATTTCGACCGTCTTAAATAAAAGAAATAATTTGCATTATCAATTTACGTTAATTGTTTGCCCGAGAGATTAGTCCAGCTAATCAAGAAATTCCGTCATTTAATTAGCACGACATAAAATATCTACAAATAATATTCTAATATTCTAAGTGACTTGTAAATGTTTTTTCTGAATTAACAGATAAATAATAAGTCTACGATACTTGCAAATCGTAAACTTTCAAACCAGCTTCTGCATCAAGACAGGCTTTGATCGTAAAGTACAAAAGATTTACAGTCGAAAACGCATTCAAGCGCCACCAGTAAATCCATCAAAAGCTCCAGGCAGGGATATAAAAGGGCAGAGTCAATTAAGCGTAACCATTCGCTACTTTCCAAGTAGCCAGCCTTTCGGTCGATCAAAAAACTTGTGTCAAAAGAGCCATAGCGGTGAATAAAGGGAGTCTGGTGTCAGAGAGGAAATCCCAGTTCAAGGATCAGCTTTGGCAGATGGTTTCCTGTTTATTAATTACTCTCGATGGAAGATTAATTGAGTTGCAGTTTCAGACGCGACCTCACGCCTTACGTTTCAAAGCTTGGCAGACGAAAGTTTGTTTACGTTCTGAGGGCGGGAGAAAGATATGAATTACTAATTCGGATTAGAAGGAACATTTTCTACTGGATTTAGTTGTTGTTTTTTAATGTAGATGTGAGTTTTTAGAATTACGAGTTAATTTTATGATGAGTTTTGTAATTCTGTAAGTTGCTTTTGAAGAGCTGATTATTCGCATTTTGGCAGTTTTAAAGGCAGAATTTTTAGGCAGAAGAAGAAATAAATTTAAAGAACTCACCTTCAACTGTTCTCCTTTTTGTTCCCAATTCAAGGCTTCCAAAGTGGAACTGTCGTAAATTGTGACTGGAAAAAATGAAATAAACTCATTTAAATCAACAATGTTAATAAATGATTAAATAGATTGTTACTTAATTTAATACAAAATTTAAATATTAATAAAAATAAACGTTATTCACTTTTTTTTTAATTGTCAGAAATTAAGGATTGAGAACTGAATTTAGTCCTACAAGACCAACTGGCGGACAAA
>JAJTWR010000057.1:127500-349618 GCA_021613335.1 Whitmania pigra
TACTAATCACTCCCCACTCAACTTGCTTTCCAAGCACCCCGTGGATTGTGTGGCTTGGTGCACCCAGGGAAGAAGAAGAGGAGGTCAGGTTAAGACTGGCATGGTGGTGGACATCGAGGAGTTGTGAATGGTTGATTGAGTTTCGATCTGATTTGGAGAAGTTTAAGTGGAAATTAAGTTTCAGTTTTGAGTAGGATCTGCCGGGAGAGAAACTTCGTTGAGTGAGAGAATGAGTGAGTGAGTGAGTGAGTGAGTGAGTGATGAGTGAGTGAGTGAGTGAGTGAGTGAGTGAGTGAGTGAGTGAGTGAGTGAGTGAGTGAGTGAGTGAGTGAGTGAGTGAGTGAGTGTGAGTGAGTGAGTGAGTGAGTGAGTGAGTGAGTGAGTGAGTGAGTGAGTGAGTGAGTGAGTGAGTGAGTGAGTGAGTGAGTGAGTGAGTGAGTGAGTGAGTGAGGAGTGAGTGAGTGAGTGAGTGAGTGAGTGAGTGAGTGAGTGAGTGAATGAGTGAATGAGTGAGTGAGTGAGTGAGTGGTGAGTGAGTGAGTGAGTGAGTGAGTGAGTGAGTGAGTGAGTGAGTGTGAGTGAGTGAGTGAGTGAGTGATGAGTGAGTGAGTGAGTGAGTGGAGTGAGTGAGTGAGGTGAGTGAGTGAGTGAGTGAGTGAGTGAGTGAGTGAGTGGTGAGTGAGTGAGTGAGTGAGTGAGTGAGTGAATTACCTTAGAATGACCGAATGAGCGGCTTAACGAACTAGTGAGGCAACAGTCTTTATTAACGAGCGGTCATCCAACATCCGTGATGGCCTCAATCTGTCAGCAGTAGGTTCAAATCCTGGTCTCGCCTACAACTTTTTCACCTTTGATGGTGTTGACCATTAATAACAAGAATTGCTTGGAATGACATTATAATTACTTATGAACAAGTGTAATATTAAAATTTTATTTTAACAATTATTTCGAATTTACATCACCAATTAATATTATTATAAGTAAATTATTATTATTATCATTATTATAAATATTCTGATTTATAATAATAAATTGGAATGCCGAAGCCATCCTTACTGGGTCTGCAAATTGTTAAGAACCTTCTCGCGACAAGAGCCATATTTATTGGCATAATTTACGACCTACATAATTTCAGTTGCTTTAAAACCGCATGGTGACTAGAATGGTTCTTCGTTAGGGTAGATGCTGGTCACCGACGTGGGGGGGGTTTGAGGGTGGTCAGAGGGAAGAGGGGGTGTGGAAGGAATTATCCAGAATGAGGTGGGAGCAGGAGACAGGAGATGGAGATTCATTCATGGATTCAGGACACGCCAAGGGTGTGTCCGTTCTCAGGAGAGTTCGACAGAAAGTGAACGACCAGGGATGGAGAAATTAATTTCCATTGCAAGGATCATCCAGTTAATGAACTCATGCTGGTGGTCTCAAACTCTTCGACCATTTTTCCTTCACGATGAACAATTTCTTTCGACGATTGTAAATTACAAATAAATATCTAATTATAGATACAAATTACTGTAAATTCATCTGTTTCGTTTCTCAAGACCATCCTTCCGTTCAGTTGTCTCAGGAAAGAAATGCTGAGTTAATGAAGAGAAATTGAACTTCATCGAATGACACATCATCCCATCGCAGTCTCGCATGCTCAGCAAACATCCGAACATCGTCACACGTGCACACAAACTCTGAAAGGCGCACACGCACGCACACACAACCTCATAAACCCTCACAGGTTATTATTTAGCACACACACACACACGGTCACAAACGCTCTGCGAGACATAAACACTGGAACATGCTGTTCTGGCCAGGGGCAACAAAGGACCTCCCAAATCGACCCCATGCAGTGGAAATAATTGATGCCCTCTCGAACCACCGATGCGATCAAATTAAGTCCTAACTGAGCCCCTCCTTCCAGACCCCCCCTGTAATTAAAGGTTCGTTAGGAGCTGGAAAGAGTCCCCAATGAAAAACTGGAAGTGGGATTGCTCCAGGCAGGTGATTGGCAGCGATTGGACACAACAAATTGGAGCTGATTGCACGTTGAACAATCAATAATGGTGAGCACATGATAATTATTCTAATTTTCATCAAGCGATCAATAAAAACGATTTTCAATCGAATGTCTTGAATTGGAATAAGGAATTGAATTTAAGAAAAAAACTAAATATTCTCTGGAATTGGAGGACATTGAAAATTAAGTGAGGAAATAAATAACTTCAGTCTTGTAATTACCATAGCAACGAGGAACGCTACTTACGCAGCAACTGCTGCTGTTAAGTGGCAAACACTCTCGGGTTTTTCCCAATCTGCGATGCTAATTTCGTTTTCTGACGTGGAAATTAGCAGGAGACGATGACTGGAAACTCCTTCAGAGAAAGAGGAAAAAAAACTGTTGCCCCAACTATTGTTTTGTTGTTGATGATGATGATGATGATGATGATGATGATGATGATGATGATGATGATGACGATGATGATGATGACGACGACGACGACGACGATGATGATGATGATGTTAACGACGCAATTTCCGGGGTCATTATGATGATTAATAATCACTAAATACATTACAATGCTTATCCATCCAATGGAAAAGCTCTCATGGCGGTGTTCCGCTTTTAAACATTTGTGGCCAAAAATAACTCTAAATGGATTAATATTAATAACTAACTACAGACTTTCTGAGCGGTTCGTGAAATTATAAGCTTTGGATTTAACTGAAATTAAAATCAAGTGAATTAATTAACATGTAAATATTTAATTAACTAAACTAATAAATAAATGAAAATAAATATTGATTAGAAATTATGATGATAATAATAATAAGAAGTATAAGTGAGTGTCAATGAATAAAACATAGTAACTGATTTCTTAAAGCGTCAAACATTGTCATTGAACACCAAATAAGAGTAATGATGTGGACAAATAGTGAAAGCCAATTCATAAACATTAATTTAAAATTATTATTATTATTATTATTTATTATTATTATTATTGGTATTAATAATATAATTATTAATTTATAAACAAATAGCACCGTCTGGTGATGAAAGGAGATTCTAGAAAGGTTGTTTGAATTTCAAAGTCTGCCCAGGTAAACAAGCCTGGAGTGTAAACTTTACGACCGTTTGAACTGTTGCCCTGTCAACCACTATTCCACTTCACCTTTTTCTTTCATCCATCCATTCATTCATTCATTCATTCATTCATTCAATCATTCATTCATTCAATCATTCATTCATTCATTCAACTCTAATTCCGAATATGTCTCGTGTTTTTTGTTCGTATGTCTTGGTCTGTGTGTGTGTGTGTGTGTGTGTGTGTGCGTGTCTTTGTCCTTGTTCTAAGTTATGTGTTGAAAGAATTTGTTGTTTGTGTTACTTCTTAATTGCTCCTGTCAACTTTCTTGTAAATTTCTCAACTCAACATTCACCAAATACATTTTTATTTTTTTTATATTTTTATTTTTTAATTTTTTTGTTTTTTCTTGTTCCGTCACTTTGCTCTCGTTACAGCACCGTCTGCGCACTTGTTCCTCACGCGAAATAAAAGGCGCCAAATCTGCAGACGAACTGAGGTTAACTGGGTTTGTATTGGTATCAGGATACATATTTATATAGTTAAAAATTTTATTAGGTTCTATGGTACACATTCCCATCATGTTTTTAAATTATTATTATTATTATTTTTATTATTATTATTGTTGTTATTATTATTATTATTATTATTATTATATTATTATTATTATTATTATTATTATTATATTATTATTATTATTATTATTATTATTATATTATTATTATTATTATTATTATTATTGTTTGCGAAGTAGTATATTTATCCGGGAAGTAATTACATTCTCTGACTTTTGTTTTTAAATGTTCGACAAAAAAATCACCATTGCTATTATTATTTATATTGATATTATGAACGCTAATTATTTCAAATAAAATTTAGTTTAATAGTTTTTAATTTTATCGTCATGTAATTGAATAATAATATAATAATAATAATATAATAACAATAATAATAATATAATAACAATAATGATAATATTGACAGCAGTCCATTATTGCTAAGCCATTTATAATTCCTGTTCCTTTTTTCCTCCTCAGAAGATGGAAGGAATGATCAACCGAGGGAATTAAGAAGAAATTAAGGCGATGGATGACGTCACAGCTCAGTGGCCTTTGGATGCTTTTTATGATTATTATACTTTTATACTATTATGCTAAATTATATCATCATCATCATCATCATCATCATTATCATTATCATCAACCACAACAACAACTTTATCACCAACTCAATAATTTCGGGATTCCGTTTTGATGATGATGATGATGATGATGATGATGATAGTGCTGCAACGGCGATGACGACAGTAGTAGCAGCGGCAAAATGGCGGTGGTGAGGACGACGACCTCGATGACGATTGAACGTGACACCGTTAGCGAGTCAAACAATGAGATGTCATCGTTGACAATTCTCAGGACAAACATTCTCCAGATTCCAATCACATAAACACCGCCGTCCTCATGCGTACGTATTAATACATGGATATGTATATATATGTGTGTGTTTGTGTATGTGTGTGCGTGCGTGTGTATACATTTATGTATGTATGTATACAATCAACGGTAGTAATGTAATGCTAATAAATTGCTGTGACGTCACTTCCTTCGACCCATTTGTTTAATCAAATAAAAGGCACTGGAAACTGTGTCAACATATCGTAACAGGTGACAGGCTTGAGAAGCACTTGACGCGATATGAATTACAATTATTTATTATTATTATTTATTATTATTTTTTTTGTTATTATTACTATTAATTATTTTCTTTATTATGAATTGTCAGTTTTTGATAATTATTATCTATATGATATTATTACAATTTATTTTGCCATTAATAATAATAATAATAATAATAATAATAGTTAAAACATTTTTTCAGAAAGTGTTTTTGAATGTTGCACGTAATTCGATTCCGGGAAGTCATTAATCAACCACAGGAGTTGGAAACCACCACGGAGATCCATTATTTTTATTTTATAATTTAATAATAATAATAATAATAAAAATAATAATAATAATAATAATAATAATAATAATAACAATAATAATAATAATAATAATAATAATAATAATAAAAATAATAATAATAATAATAATAATAATAATAATAAAAACAATAATAACCTAAATAATAATATAATTATTATAACAACATCGTTGTTGTCGTTGTTCTTGTTCAGGAGGAAGTACCAACTGACATCCATTCAAAGACAAAAGAATGAACGGATGGTTGCATAAAGGGCTTCACGGATGGATGGATGGAAGAGTTGATGGATGAATAACGACCGATTGATTGATTGGACAATGGAGGTGGGGTAACCGTTAATGACACGCAGCGGTTAGGAATTATGACGTTATTATGCAAGACGATATTTTATGTTAATTAGCCACTCGAGAACCAATCATAATTGACCTGCAGTCAAGGTGTCATGAATATTCAGTACTTGGAAAGTCAAGTTGAAGTTGGTCCGAAACAGATGCGATGATGATGATGATGATGATGATGATGATGATGATGATGATGACGATTGGAGATAGTGATGATGATCGCGTCGAGGCATTGATGATGATGATGATATTTGACGTCGTCGAGGTGTGTCGATATAGAAGCCCCAGGGATGAATTACCAGAACAAAGCAGGCTGGGCATTTAATGCTACTATCATCATCACCAACGGTCAACTGGTATTACTATCACCATCGTTACTATTACTACCACCACCACTAACATCATCATCATCATCATCATGCTCATGAGGAAGATTTATTCGATGGTGAAGAATGAGTTCGAATGTAAATCACCTGAAAAGGCTCTTCGAATGGGGATTTGCAAGCAAAAGTAATTTGATGACGATGATGATGAGGAGGAGGAAGAGGATGACGATAATGATGACGATGATGATGAGGATGATGATGATGATGACGACGACGATGATGATGACTGTATTAGCATCGGTGATGCTGATCATATTTACTGGAAACAACGTCGGTGATAGCGATCGCCATCTCGATAATGTACAGCTATGCGACGCGATGAGATGGAAAATAGAAATCAACGAATAAAAAATTATTAAAACTGAAAATTGTGAAATAAAAGAAGAAATAAACAAACATGTCTAAAAATACATCCACGTAATCAATCATTCACCAGCCATGAACAGCAACAACTACAACAACAACAGCAGCAGCAGCAACAACAACAACAATAGCAACAACAACGACGACAATAGCAACAACAACAACGACAATAGCAACAACAACAACAACAACGACAAGAGCAACCTACCTTCCTCTGCAGAGACTTGTTGTTCCAGACAAGACAGCAACAACAACGAGATCAACAACAGTCTCAAGATCGACATTCTCGTTTTAATCAGTTTTCTTTTCCTGTAGTCGCTGTTGAAAATATCCGTTGAAAAAGGCGCCATTTATGTAGCGCAATCGGTTCGATTTCACGACTACTAATTCCTCCGATTCAACCCAAGCGGCTGTTATTATTATTATTACGACTTAAAATATTTACTGGCATGTAATTATTCTACTTATAATTACGAGCAGACAATTATAAAATATCGTCCTATTTTTACGAATCCTCAATTGGAGCGCGTTGCTGTCGTTGTCGTCGATTGTTGTTGTTGTCGTTGTTGTTGTTGCAATCGTCGAAAAAATATTTCCCAGACTTCCCGGTGTAGTTGTTTTTGTTGTCGGTCGATGAATGGCGCCCGCGAGAAAGAACCTGGGAGAAGAGAAGCATGTCTGGGTCTTTTATACGGAGTCTCATGTGATGCCTTCCATGACCGTGTCGAGTTGAGTGTGTGCGCCGTTTTGCGAGTAAGTGAGTGAGTGGGTGAGCGAGTGAGTGAGTGAGAGAGTGAGTGATTTATTGATTGATTGATTGAGTGGGTATGTGACAAATTAGGTAATCAATTAAAAACAAGTTAAATGTTTGAATAAGACAGATATCTTGAGGAATGACATCGAGAATGAATGAACAAATGCCAAGAGTTTTGGTGAAGATTAATCTGGAAGGGGTAGTCTGGGAATAATGAGTGAATGAGCGAGTGATTAATTGAGTCCGTGTTCATGAGTGAGTGACTAAATGAGTGAGCGAACTAATTAATGAATGAACGAATGAGTAAATGAGTGGACGGACAAGTGAGTGAATGAATGGTTTACGAAATCACTGACCAACGACACAAGATCACACGGCGACCGGTGTTAATGTGTTTATATCAACTCCTATTGAATGCCCCTTAATTGCATTCACAAACGGCTGGATTCATTCACTGATGCATTGTTCCTACGATTGATTGATTGATTGAATGCATGATTGACTGATTGTTTCATTGATTGTTGCGGTGACTGAATGTTTGGTGACCGATTACAGAGGGAAAGCTGGAGATGACTGAATGGGCATCAATTTATTATTAATACTTAACAGATGTTTAATGAAATAATTATTACATACCTATTTAATTAATAAATTTAGTATAACTTATATATTCTTGTTATTAAGATAAATTACAGCTGCATAATTTATGATGTTGTTTGCTAATTAACATTTAAATTAAGAAGTTGACGTTTATAATTCTCGAGAAATTTATTTCCTCTGTTTTTGTGCTTTTATTTCCCGTGCGATAATAAATTATGCAAATTAGGCAGACATTCATCCGATTTCACTCGATTTATCTGACACGTCATACATCCAGCCATCCAATCGCCTTCGAGGATTTTACCCACAAAAATTTAATTTTTATAAAAAAATCAATCAAATAAATTGAAATGTAAACGAAATGTCTGCTTGTTGATGAAGAGTTGCTGATTGAAAAGTTTGATAATAAAGCAGTACTAATAATAAGTGTTGTATTATTAATAATCATAATAACCATAATTACAATAATTAATAATTGTAATGTTACATTTTCTCCTGACACGCAAATAATAATAATAATAATCATAATCGTCATCATCAGCTGATGATGTAAATTTCAATATATTTTTTAAAGCAACTTGCAACTTATTTGAATCAAAATTGACCATTGAAATCCCAGAGGCGAAAAATCGGCATCTATTTTAATGTTACAACGACCTCATTAATAATTAATCGTTACGACTGTTATGATGACGATGATGATGATGATGACGACGACGATGATGATGATGATGGTGGATAATTAAAAAGGAAAAAATAATGGGAAAGTAACGAACAAGACATTTACATTGTCACACTTTCTCACGACACGCGACTCATTTTAATAAGAACAACAACAACAACAACAACAACAACAACAACAACAACAACAACAATAATAATAATAATAATAATAATAATAATAATAATAATAATAATAATAATAATAATAATAATAATAATAATAATAATAATAATAATAATAATAATAAGAATAATAATAATAATATAATAATAATAATAATAATATAATAATAATAATAATAATAATAATAATAATAATAAGAATAATAATAATAATAAGAATAATAATAATAATAATAAATAATATAATAATAATAATAATAATACTAATAATAATAATAATAATAATAATAATAATAATAATAATAATATAATAATAATAATAATATAATAATAATAATAATAATAATAATAATAATAATAATAATAATAATAATAATAATAATATAATAATAATAATAATAATAATCATAATCATAATCATCATCATCATCGCTGCACGGTGGTAATGACGATATAGTCCTATTTAATTAGCATGCAATGTCGATGAAAACAAATTAATGTTAATGATGAGATGCACATCACTTTATCATGAATTGGCGAAGCACACGTAAGAAATGCCGCCATCATCATCAGCAGCATCATCGGCTAATTAGCATAATTAATTAATCAATCAATTAACATAATCAATTAACCATTCATCTGACGTCTTTCAATTAGGTGAGTTGTAAACACGATAATAGATACGCTTACCTCTCAAGCGTTCTATTTCCAGGAGGGGGTGACGTGGGCGAAAAGCGGGTCACCCATGGGGTTGGCTGCCCCACTCTAATGGAGTATCGACCAGATGGATGCGATTTGAATATTCATGAAGCAACTCGGAGCTGGATTGGTCGGGTAGGAGTGTATAAAGAGAACATCAAAAAGAGATGTTGATGAATTTTAGAGAGTATGTAAGAGTTTCACGCATGTGTCATCCATTTTGTCAGACTTCAAGTCCTATCCAGCTGAAGAGTTGAGATGTGAAGTAATTATGACTTAATTATGTCAGGATTATTATACTTTTTTAACTATTATTTAGCAATATTATCATGCAATATTGTGCATTCGCATTTATTATTACGGTTATTCATAAATTATTATTACCTAATTTTTTATGTTTTTACTCTAATTATAAATAATAATGTTATAATAAATTCAAATGACGAGTGGAATTTCGAGCTTGTTATTAGTGACAAGTAATTTTTGAAGCATTTCTCGTAGCATTTTAGACAAGCGAAATAAGTATTCATTTTATCCCATTTATTTATTTATTTATTTATTTAATAAAAAATTATATTTATAAATTATATTTATTCCATTTAATCAAAAATTATATTTACTCCACGAAATCTGAGATTCTACGGTGACGTCATATTGATGACGTAACTCACGCTACCTTATCACGACCATTATCCTTGTTACGTCACATGTTTAAATCAGTTGACAATAATAGATATTACAAGATACCAAATAATTTCCACCTTCTCGTAATAATGTTAATATGAATGAGGTGAATTAATAATGATAATATGGATGACTGATATAATAATTGTAATATATACGAGGTAAATCAATAATTATAATATTTACGAGGTGAATTAATAATGATAATATGAACTAGGTAAAACATGTCAAACATCTGCTAATTGCTTATGACAACGGTTGTGGCAGAAAAAAATTATTTACGGCTCTGGCATCCATCCAGATGTGATGTAAGTATAACTCATACAACTTATAGCTTATAATTATATTTACTGATCACTTCGCCTACTGACAGATTGTAAAATGTGACACTCGTAAAAAAAAGCGAACGCTCCATCGGAAACGCAAGCGGAAGAAGATGAGGAGGAAGATGAAGGTGATGATGAAGAGGATGAAGAGGATGATGATGAGGATGAGGAGGAGGATGATGAGGATGAGGAGGATGAGGAGGATGAGGAGGAGGAGGATGATGATGATGATGATGATGATGAGGATGATGAAGAGGAGGATGATGAAGAGGAGGATGATGAAGGTGGAGATTATTACCATTGCAGCCCTTTCCATTCTTGTCCACTCGAAAATTATAGAAATTATAAGGTAACCTGACGCCCAGGGCCGAATGGCAGGCCTTCTTCCGCGGGAAAATTAAGTTTTCTTGCGCAACGAGCGACATGACGTCTGCCGGTGACCCGCTTGATTAAAGAGGACAGCAAAAAAAGTTCTTTTTTTCACGTTATGTTCCATTTCCAGTCTCTTTGTCTTCTGGAAAATCGAAAAGCTTCCTCAAGACAACTTATTTATTTATTAATTTATTTATTTGATTAAAGTCAATTGCATAATTGATGATTTGGACTTTCTCAAGACAACGGAAATGGTAGATGGTTTTAAGTCCGTATAAGTAAATGTGTAGCTAAATAAAACTAATTTAATAAAACAAAGCTAAATTTAAGATGGTTCTTTTTCAGACGTTGTTTTGGCGATTTATGAATTCAGTATTAGCTGGAAGAATGAGACCACCATAAGCAAAATAAAAACCATTCTGAAGCAGAAGTAGAAATTAAAAAAAAAAAAAAAAAACAAAGTAAAATCAGCAAGAGGAGAAAAATAAACAAGTTACGTCGATAAATGTTTATTCCATTCTATTCACTTGGCTGGAATGAAACTTGGCCATCGCATTTACATGCGGTCGTTCACTCGGAACGGCGTTTCATTCCACAATCCTGAATCTTCATCATCACCATAATCATTATCAGCACTATCCTCATCATCATCATCATAATCAATAGCAGCACTATCATCATCATAAGTTTTAAATTAGCAACGTGGAGCCCATTAATTGTCATACGGAGTGAGGCTCATTATACGAAGAAGTTATTTTCATTAACTCCTCCCTCTTAATAACCTGCCTCAAATCGGCGCCATAAAGTCCACTTTATTGGCAATTTTAGTTGCGTTTTTAATAAAAGTCGTATCTCTTATTTCCCTTGCTTATGAGGTGTCCGTAATCATTTCGAAGTTTATAACTCAATTGAAAGCATCCATTGTTGGCAATATATTTTGCATTCTGGACTTGAAAATCACTTTAAAAGAATACGATCAGTCGTTACTTTGATTTCGCTGCAAATCCAACGAAAGGAGACTTTATTCCCTAATTTCTATTCATGAAATGACCTCAATGTTAACGATTTTTTCGGCCATGAAAAGCGACAGCTCGTCTGTCAAAGACCAAAAACAATCGCCATTTTCTGCAGAAATATCGGAATATTCTTGAAAAAATGAGCAAATGTTAATTTGAGATGAATTTTCAAGTTGGTGAATTCTCAGCATGAATTCGAAAAGACGCTATACCGCGTAATTTACAAAGATAGGCTTGGATTAATATTTATTCTATTAAACTTTACGATTATTGAAACGTATAACTAATAAAAAATATGTTAAAAATCAAAATATTTTTAGCGCCTTCATGCGAAAAGAATGCTTAATTTATGTCAAACTTGTTTATTTGCGTTATTGTGATGTGAGCCAAAACAAGTGCGAAGATGACGGCCGCGATGTACTTGGAACATTATTTAGATAGTTGGTTCAGTTTTTTTTTAAGTTGCAAATTTTTTCTTTCTGGAAGTCGAACATATCAAAAAATTTCAATTTTATAGACTGTTAGAGTGATTATTGGTTGTTACAGGCCTGGAAAGCCTGCCTAAGGAAATTCAGAAAAATTTTGGTCAGATGAGAGAACTGGATACTCAATCTATAGGTTTGTTTTCCCGTTTTAGTAATACACTGAATATTTGTTGAGAATTATAGCAATTATTTGCATATTGGATAACACAAAATTGAAAACTATTGCTGTGTGAACTTTAGTTGTGATTTTAGTAGGTATATGTTATTGAAATGGAAGTAAAGATTTGTTTACAACATTTCGATAATATCTCTATTTGGAGGCATGCATTTCTTTTACATGTACCAATGCAAACATTTCTTGCACACTTGAATGCTTTACATACTCTTGAGACCCACAATGTAGTGAAGTGGCATTACCTTTTAAATACCGATAATGTTTATATGTCTACCTTCTAGAATTGAACAAGGAGATTGACAGATTAGCAGACGAGTATCTGAGCAGAGTTCGAGACCTGGCCAGCGACAGGAAGAAGGAGCACTTGAACAACATACAGAACCTCTTCAACAAAAGCAAGAAATTTGGAGATGAAAAAGTCCAGCTAGCACTGCAGACCTACGAATTGGTTTGAACGGATTTCAATTATCTTAATATTACAATTATTATTATAATTAACTAATTGAAATAACTTTTAACGATCCTTCGAAGGTCGACAGGCACATCAGAAGGTTGGATGCCGACCTGGCAAGGTTTGAGGTGGACATCAAGGAACAGCCCATGTCCCCCGTCAAAATATCCTCCAATAACAAACTCAACAACTCGAGCAGCAAGTCAGGTTTGTGAACCATCATTGTGGTTTTTTCGATACCGTCAGACGAAACCTGAAATAGACTGCCTGCAACAAATATGTCATTAGAAATGTTATTATTGGAATGCCTATGAATGAATGAGTACATATTGTACATATTGCATTGAATGTGATTGTAAGAAACATTGCTGTCAAATTAAAGTTATTTAATGTAATCGTAACTGAAAGGACATTTCGCCTGACATGTCTGCCACCAGCACCTTGAGCTTCTTTGTCATCTAAGACCACCGATGTGCTTTCTTGATTCATGATGACATCGATATCATTATTAAAGTTGTTGTTGTCGTCGTTGCTGTTGTTGTTGTTATTGTTATTATTAACTGCTTTTCAGTCATTCATGACAACAATTTGGGATGACGACGCAACAATTTTAGATGACGGACAAAAATAAGATGCTGAAGTTTAACTCAATAAAATAATGTCGATTAAATGGTATGATTAAATAGTAAATTAAGACAAAATCATAAGAAATAATTCCCCCCTCAATTGATACTTCATTGAAATTCAAATCAGTACACTCTTAAGAGGGATTTGTTGCATAATTTCTCAACTTTGTGATCTTTGTTTTCTTCTTTAAATTATTTTTGATCTTTTACAAAGGAACACCTTTCAAAATTCCAATTACAATAATTCTCGTCTCCTATACAAACTGTTATAATACAAATTGTTATAATACAAACTGTTATAACACAAATTGATATAATTTATATATATATATAATATTATTATAATAAAATTATTATAGATATTGTTACAATACAAATTGTTACAATACAAACTGTCATAATGGATGTCAGCAGAGTTGTCATTGGGTCGTTGAGTTGTCTCAAGTTCATCTGGGTGATTTAATTCATATTCACTGTGACATTGCATGATAGATGGTCTGTATTAATTATAATATTATAATGTTGTAATATTGTAATTGCAATAAAATGCCTCGAAGCTGCTTAGCAATCAACATCATATGCTTGCATCATTCATCAGATATTCAAGTAGTCTTCCTTACTTTCTGCGTTATCCGATGAATATTCAAGTATTAATTAACTTGATAACAATCAACAATTATTCAGTGGACACAATCATCATCTACTTAATATTCAATAACAATCATCAGTTATTCAGTATACATGATTAGCATCTGCTTAATATTCGAGTATCCCATCAGGCTCGAAGGTCAAGGACTCAAAAGGAAAGAAGAGGAGAGAAAAGGATGCTTCTGATTGCGAGGTGACCAAGAAGAAGAAGAAAAATAAGTAGGATGACGATGACGACGATGATGATGATGATGATGACAAAGTCGACTGATTGTTTTTTATATTGCCACTATCTAGGAGTTAACAGTGGTTATTTGTTAATCGTTACAAGCTAACCGAGGTTATTTGTTAATTGTTGCAAGTTAATTATGATTATTTTATTAATTCTGCAAATAAAAATCAATCACCAAATTTTATTGTGTTTTCCTGACTTCCTGAATTAAACTAGATTCCCATTTTCTAAGGAGTGAAGAACCAACCGGTGTGTCCAGTTCTGTCCCCTTGGCACTGTCCTTGCTGCCCTTGGGGGGTTCTAGTCACTCTTCGGACGTCCTGGACATGCCCGTGGACCCCAACGAACCCACCTACTGCACCTGCCACCAAGTCTCGTACGGCGAGATGATCGGATGCGACAACCCTGACGTGAGCGATGTTTTTGTAATTTCTGATGACATTAATAATTAATTCCAACGAACATTTGTATTGTTTGTTTATTTATTGATGCTTAATTAATTATGTGGTTGTTTTTATTTGATTTTTAGGAAAATATAAATTTGCATAATATTTACAAGTGGCATGATGAAACATTGTATCGTCTGTTGTAATTAATTAATAACCATTGCCATTAGGTTCACGGATTCATAATTGAAATTTAATTTTTCCCTTGTGTTTCATTTTCGAGTCAGTTATAATAGCATCTGTGAATTTATCATTAGGATGAGGTTTTTTTTAAATAAACAGTAATTTAAAATATTTTATTTAAAATAATTTCTACAGTGTCCCATCGAATGGTTTCATTTTGGATGCGTTGGACTCACAACGAAACCGAAAGGGAAATGGTTTTGTTCCCGATGTTCCGTGGAGAGGAAGAAGAAATTATGAAGAAAAATTAAAAAAACAAAAGAACTGAAAGTGTTTCTTTTGAGGCCGGTTTGGTGATCTCCTCGTTGAAGAATTTGTTTGTTTGGTCTGTTGATATTCGATTTTGGCTTCGGAGACGGAGTCGTTTTTTTTTTGGTCTATCGAACCAAAACTTTGCCGTGAAACTTGAACTTTTCTGTTTTTTCAAGCAGAGAACAAAAGCAAAGATATTATGTTTTTTGCATGTAATGATTATCTGCATATTCAGTGTGTTGGCAGCATTTCCCTGCTGCGTGACAATGATTTATATGGAACTCATTCACCTGAGTTTTGATTGTTCTGTTGTTTGTTCTTCGATTAATAACCTTATGTTCAATGCATTAGCTCTGGACATGTTTTATCTCATTCTTTAAGAGCCTTACAAAATGTAGTATACATAAATGATTTCGTTCAAATTTCGTGGTGCGAGGGAATGTCATGCGCTTAGTTTTGTTTTATCGGTTATGAAGACGTTTCAGATTGCAGTTTAGGAATGTTAATTAATGTTATTATTAATGTTTTGTTACTTTGGTTGTGAATAACAAGTGTGCAGGGTGACATGAGCACAGTTTATTTCTAAAACTAAATGGAGTTTTGGTTTAGAAATGTTTACTTTTAGGCAAACAACTGACCCTGCTACATACGCGGTTCGTCGCGTTGCTTTTAGCCAGATAACGATTGCTAATACAAAACAGAAACTGATATAGGAAATTAGATGCAAGCCATTTAGAGTATTAATGGATGAGATTGAAGAAATTGGTACCTTTAGCGGGTTGCTTGCGTTCTGCAATTATTGTGGCACCGGTGTCGATTCTTTACGAAGGCTCGTCCATATACGAGAAGAGAGACACAGAGAACTGTCTTCCATTGTTAGTTCTGTTTTTCGACACTTTTACTAAGCCTGTTGGACATTTTGCACTAAATTTCCGTGTAAAAATTTCCAGGGGTTGCAATGTTTTGAAGACAAATTACTGCTGCTGAAGGGTGATTTACTATCACAGACCGAAGAAGAGGTAATAATCGTAATTTGTAGCTACTACAAATTCTTAATAGTATAAGTTAGTGCCATGTAACATTTTGCAACACACTTAACACTTAGGACAACTGGGCTTAATAATTTCAGTCTCTGAATAATCTATTAATGTTGAGTATTAATATATATTTCAGTAATGTGCAATAAGAGGCATGACCTCTCTACATTAATATTTAGGTCATGTAGAGTTGAAATCTTGGTTCATTACCTGATAATTTTTTGTGTATATTTATTATTTTGTTTATAATAATTTTGTTCAAATTACATCAAGAAATTATATATAAGAAAGATATTCTTAGTAATCATATTATTTCTTTCAGTTTTCTGCCATGAAGGATCTTGTTTTGACTTCTGAGAAAACTCTCAAAATGGTTTCAGATGAATTTCTTAAAAAGTAATTTTACATGTGTGCAATCTGGACATATCGTGTGTTACAAGTCTTAATAACTTCATGGATGCAATTAGTATTACTAGCCATAATTATTTACTTAACTAAGTTGCACAATTGCTATCAATTGACCTCGAAATAACTTCAATAATTCCAAAGAGCCGAAGAGGAGGCTAAAATGAGTAAAGAAGAAAAAGACACTAGCAGTGATGACGACGACGACGATGACGATTCGAGTTCCGACGAAAGCGACGTGGAGAACAAAACTCCGATCTCCCAGAAAAGAATTCTGAAGGGCGTGATGAGAATAGGTGCCCTCGCCAACGGGTTGCTCTTGCGAGGAGAAAGGGAAGTCGAGCTCGTGATTCTCTGCGAAGAGAAACCGACTCGAAAACTCCTGAAGGATTCCTACGAGTGCTTTTCAGCCTCTCTGCCCGTGAGTTAATATGGGGAATGTACTTAAGTTCTCAATAGCTCAGGGACCCTGATATTTTGACCTTTTTGCATACATCTTTCTTTCATTAATTTATTTCTTTGCAGCTTATAACCAGCAGCAGTAAGAAGTTTGAGGTTGAACTCAATGAGGAGGATTCTTGCTTCCTGATTCGATTGAAGGAGGGATCAATCCAGGTGAGCTGCACGATCAGCCTCACGTGTGCCAAGTGCCGACTGCACCCATTCAAAGCGTTTAATGGTTGGTTGGAAGAGCTAGGCATCTTTGCATCTTTATTTCTGTAGCATGCACTCTGGAGGAAAATCGTAGGAATGTATTGATGCGAGCATATTATTAAGTATTAATATTGTTATCGTGGCAGTGATAACTGCATTTTGATAAGAAAAAGCTGTTGATTTGAAAGCTGTCAATTTCATGTTGTTGATAAAGAGCTGGTGAATTCATTCATGTATACAAGATAATTACATTTTATTAACAAACCTTTAGTTGTTAGTTAATATTAGCCATTAATAATTGATTAGTTGTTGATAAAGAGATAAAGATTAATTCATTGTAGACAAACTACCTCCTGACCCAGTTGACATGCTGCCCAGAGTCAAATGTGAGGAATTGCTGAGGAAGGCGCGGAGAGTTCGGTGGTTTGAGGTTTGTTGAGATGGAAAAAAAAATTAAATTTTCAAGGGTTTCAACACGTTCAAATAGGGACTGCAACTTGCAAGGACTGAATTTGTTAAGGCATGTTAGGTGTGTTGTAAGCTCTCATGATTATAAAACAAGCGTTAGTCTTATTGAGTCTAATTAATTTAAGTTTAATTAAGTCACAGAAATGAATTTACCAGAGTTACGTTGGTTGAGCATTAACAAGATTTATCTAAACTGAATTTGCATTTATTTCTATATGAACCCATTTGTTTACTCCAGTCAAAATGCTACTTCTATCGTCACTCTGAAGTCATACTGAAAATACTCAGGAATTTATGCAGGATAGAGCAGGCTTATCAAGTCATAGATGATTGGGTGAGTTAATCTGGTCATTGCGTTATTATTTTACATTGTCTTGTGTTTATTCTCTGCCTCTGATCTGTTTATTTATAATATTATTTTTAAAAATTATTTTTAATATTGAGGGATTAAATCTATTGATGATAAATCATGCCTCGATGGAGAGATAATAATATGCATTTTTGTAGATTAGAAGTGATATTTAACCCTTTTATTATCGAATAAAATATTAATCAACTAATAAAATTTGCTTCACCATCTGATAATATTTTAATAAGTAAAGCATAATCATGATCATTTGCATTTGATCTTCCATCATCTCACAAGCTCTTACGTTGAGTAAATTTTGAGTTAATTCAAAAATATTTACAGCTTCTTCAGTCTTTGTTCTACAAAGTCGTCAGCTCTCCTGACAGTTCCAGCATCAACCTGATTGGAATATTCCAGAGATTCTTCGAGTGTCTATCATCAGGAATCCTCTTACCTGGTGAGACTTTTAGATCCTTTTGAACATTCCATTGATTTTTTTTTCAATTTGTTGACTAATTATTTTCTATTTTCCAGATGGTCCAGGCCTGTGCGATCCTTGTGAGAGGGAGCCCCTTGATCTTCGTGACCAGCTTACCTTGCAGCAGAAGTTGAACGTTACCACCGCTTCTCAGGTTATTAACTAACATAACTGATACTTTGTAACCACTTGTTAGTTGTTATTATATCGGGTTTTATTCGAATCATTAATCTTATAATAACTTTCATTGCATCCTGGCATAATTGCAATTTCTATTTGCCTGTCGTAATAACGCTGGAGCATGTTGATGCAGAAAATTTTGCGCACAATTGCCCTGAAGAGACTCCCGAGCATCCTCGGCTTGCCGAGGGAGGACACAGATGCCATCTTGAAACCACCCTTGGGTGCAACCAAAAGAAAAAATTCAGACAGTGGGGATGGTGGTATGTCCTACTTTGTTCATTCCTCAATGCTTTTGGAGCTATGGCCTGCTCTTCCTCGCCAATAATCATTTAATTGAAAATTTTTGTAATAAAATGAATCCTGTGTTTTTTTTAGGATCTCCGGACAGAAAGAGGCGACCATGATCCAGTCGATTTTACGAACTGTTTTCGTCGTATCGAGGTCGTTGTTAACATCACGTTGTCCTTGTTGATATTTTTATATACGTTGAAATTGTTGTTTGTAGAGAGAATTTCCCATTTGTTGTTAATGAAATTTTGTGAGGATTTATCTAGCCTATCAAATTTCTTGAAACTAAATGGCAACTCAATTTTTATTTTTGCAAATCTGCACAAGAAACAAAACAGATTGAACCCTAAATTAATCAGCAATCAATCCCATCCTGAAATCTCCGATACCTAATAGGAAACAAATTAGTAACAAATTAAAATGATTGATTCTCCACTTGAAAGCTTGTTAATAACACACACAAAGTCTCATTTAATGTAGAGTGAGGTGGCAGATGAGCTGCTGAAGAGGGTACTCATCTGCTCCAAGAACGAGGATGAGCCAGCCCGGGGTGGGGGAATGGTGCTTTGTTCCTTTTGGGGGGCAGGCAACTGGGGAGGAAGTGCAGAGGAGGCCGTGTTGAAGGTCTTGTTGCCCTGACCCACTGATTGGAGTGCTTTCTGAGAGAGCTGAGAAGTCAAGTAGATTAGAATTATAATTGCTAAGCCATTAATATTTATTACAACCGGTAATAGGATCAGTTGGCATAGTAACAGAGTGGTTACAAATTATTGCCAAATGTCTCTTGAGCAAGAGCCTATATTTTATTTGCAATTGTTCTAGCTCATAAGATACCATAGCTGACAGGCCAAATTTTAACAGGCAATCTCAAATGTATGATCAAAGAACAAAACCAACCAATACCTAATCAATAATAAACAAAATTAATACCATTAAGAATCAATCAATACCAAGAAGTTGAAATGATTAATAACTCTTATGAATACACATTCAAACCTTTGTGGCAGAGCCATCCATGTTGAGTTTGTTGGTCAGTTGAGGTAGTGGAAGGAGGGGGAATCTGTTGAGCCCTGTGGAGAGGGGCACAATGTGGTGCTGTTCCTGCCCTGAAGTTGAGGGCAGCATGGAGGAGAATGAGGACCTCTCGGAGGTTAGGACCAGTCCGTAGAGTATCTGACAACATGCCATTGATAATACAGAATTTGGTTTAGAAATGAAAATTATTTTAAATTAAACTAAGAAAATGTTTTAATGGTGAAGACATTAGATTTAACTAAAGATTTAGAAAAAGTGCATTAATAGAGAAAGCACATGCAAATAACTTTATTATAATTATTAAAATATACTATAATTGGCTTGCAGGTTAGCCGAATGGGTTAATAGACTCTGACGCTATGCATGTGGCCCTATATAAATTAAGTTACAATAACACAGTTGGTTCCAATACCTAAAATTGATAAAAACATTATGAATGGATAAAATTAATGCAAGTCAATGAAGATGACAACAATCGTTTACAAGTGTTTTCAAGCACACAAACTCACACTACTCCTCTGGAGAAGCCTGGTAAGGTGCTTCTTAATGTGAGGCCTAAATACATCCAGGTCGAACGGGTCCACGTGACTCTCCAAAGTTTCCAGAACTTCAGCTGACATCTTGTCCAAGCCAGCCGCCCGGAGCTAGATGGTTGTAAGATGACGATGTCAAAGAATTGGACTGTTTATTTATTATTTGTTCAACACTGTGTCACACTGCACAAAGATTTTTTATTTAGATTTCTAAGTAACAAGTTTAATTCAATTTAAAAAAAGAAACAATGATAAAATTAAATGCATGCATTACCTCTAAATGCTTAATCAGAAGTGTGCAAGGTGCAAACTAATAAAATGCTAACGTACTACACACTCGCAACACCACCTAAGTTTTCACAACACTGAACGGTTACCTCATCTTTGGCGGAAGACAGAACTCCGACCAAATATTGGACATCGAACCACATCTGCAAAGCTCGACTTTGATGAATGGATGGTGAGGAAGATGAAAGCAGATCGTTATAAACTGACAAAATGTTGCTCAACAGCTTTTTGGCCAGGTTGCTGATGGTAGACCTGCAGAAATTAATAGTTAATAAAATAATTACTTAATACCTTAACTTAATTTTAATCCAGGTCTGTCGTAAATATTGATATTCAGAATGGCCAATAAAATCCACAAACCCTGATATGACATGTCCCCCAATGTTGTTGATGTGCATGCAAAGTTTGTACAACAGATCTTGCACATACCATGAAGCCTGGAATAAAGTAAAGTAAAATAAAATAAAAATTAAGGAAACAAATTTAATAATTTGAAAACCTAAATATAAATTCTTGTAAATATTGGTGATAACATTATATCAAACTGGTAATAATGCAAATACTTAAATAATGAATACAATTTCCAATAATAAAAGTATAATTTTATCTATTTGTTAATAATGCTTGCAGGAGATGGAATAAAGGAATGAAATCAAACCAATAGTGTAATAAAAACATGATTAATTAAAAACAAATAAATTCAATCCACACCTTGATTAACAATCACTCACCTGCATTGGAACTTTTATGGTCGACTTGACAATATTGCCCTCCTCGTTTTCTTCCTCAATTACTGTAGAATCCCACTGCTGTAATCAGCCATTTACATTATTATTATTATTAAATAACACTAAAAATCTTTAAGCATGTTAAAAATATTAATTACAGATAGCTGATAGTACAATGAGCAATGAAATCAAACAAATATTGAAAGATATAAGAGGTACTCACAGTGCACGATGATATGAAGGCGGAACAAGTGTCCTCTTTTCTGTGAAAGAGGTTGTCCTTGAACTCTTTCGAGAGAGTGGTCATGACGTAATCAGACCATATCCTAATAAATAATGATTTAATAATTAATGCCCGATCGTTTAAAAGTAAACATGAAATTAAAACTAATAAATTACATGAATATGTTTTCCTTGCTTTATACATCTAATATTTTTATTAATTATTAGTTATTAATATCTTTATTATTATTATGAATACCTTAATGTGTTGTAGCGATCAATACAACTCTCACAAAGAGTCCTTTATGCCCTAAGAGTAAAATGGATTGGTTGACAAGAAAATCAACCCACACGTAAACATCCTGACTGAATCCTTCCAGTTTCTCCACAACATCCAACCAGTTCTTGTTCTGAGAAGTTTGGCTGGCTGTCGGCTTCAAACTCTTCCATGTCCTGCTTAATTGTGACATAAATTATGTTATTATAAATAATGTTATAATTATAATATTAGTTAACATCATTATTTAATCATGACAGATGAAGTGAATAAGTGTTGGTGACCTCTTGATGAATGATAAATAATGGATAATGATAAGCAACTATAAATGAATGTCACAAATTAATAAATACAACCTGCAACATTCAAATTATCCACTAAACAGTAAGACAACATTTTTATAAGCAATTAATCAAAATGTTACTCATAGACAAAGTAATGACAAATTAATTCATAAATTAATGCAGCTGATGAATTAAGAAAGAACAAATAAGAATAACAAATGTCACTTTGAAGTTGATGCAGAGGTCTCCACCGTTTGCTCGCCATCTTGAATCATGCATCGCTGAAGAGAGGGACTCAAATCACAAAGGCCACCACTGATCCTGCCCAAGTAAAGGGCCCTGTCGAAACATGATTTGTCTTTTATTTAGGGCAGAAATGCAACTTATCATCATCATCATCATTAATATATATATATATAATAATATTTATTATGCTAGAGTAATTCACATTAGTTATTTAAAAATGCTTAAATGTAATAATACTTAACAAAATGTGAATTAATGCTGTTTTTTGTAAGAAAAGGAATTGTCACCTTTGCAGAATAACAGATATGTTATTGTTGGTCGATTCTATGCTTTGCACTTCCTTTTGGTAAGCATGCAGTTGCAATTTCAGGAATTCAAGTAGGCTAGAGAAATACATAAATAAATAAATAAATGAAAAATATTGACACAAGACACAAACATTTTAAAAGTACTGTTGTAACTAATCGATTTTGACTTAGTTCCAAGAAAGCAACTAAATACAGATAAAATCCCAATAGTAAAGAACAACAGGCGATGCTATTTTCAATGAATGACCCACTTATTCAGAAACGAAATGCAAGTGGTCCGAAGCAGGTCTTGAACCTGCGCCCTGTCTGCGAACGAATCCTCAAGAGTCGGGCTGGAATGATTAGGTGAAGGTGATGTACCACGCCATGAAGAGAAAATGGAAGGAAGGAATCCCGATGGTGAAGAAACGACGGACGTCGTCGAAGAGGAATCGTGACCGGCACGAGAAACTACTTCGACACTTTGAAAGAGAGGAGGATTTATGTAGCTCGTGATGTCCTGGAGTAAGATTTTCACCTTGTTATCGATAGATTGGCACAAGCTGCAGTGAAAAATAATACTTCTCTGTGATTACATATGATTAAATATGCATTATTTGGATGTGTTGAATTATGTGGTTATTTATTTCAATTCAAAACTTGATAAATAGATAATGAAATTATTACAGCATAAAACAGAAATGATGACCTTTGAACTCCAGGAGTATGACCTTTAGCCTTCATGTGGAGGCCACCGTCCCTATTGGCCACCCTCTGATTTATGGGGGTCCAGACAGCATTCTGGGGCACGTCCCCCGCACCCTCTGACCAAACGTAACTTGAAAGGTTTCTCTCTGGCATGAGAATCCTGGTTTAAAAATATAATCAATTGGCATAATTGCAACAAATTCTTAGCATCCTTAGGCATCAGTAAAAGTCACCACAACACTTCACGGAGATTAGAAGGAAACATCAATTAACTGTATTTTTAGGTTATTGTTTATTTTTATATACTCACAGTGTTAGTTTTCAGTATTATCAACAAATTGCAATTCTTTATCATCCTCATCATTATCATTATGCTCACTTCTTATTGAGATCAGCAAAATCTTCCAATGTCTTTGAGATATTAACTTTCGTCGATGACAACAGAGAATCCATGTTATCTTGAAGCATCACCTGATCGTATGATTTATGGAAATCTTCATTTTTAATCATTAATATGCGATAGTTCCACAGCTTATCAACATTGATATGATTGTTAATTACTACTTAATCACCCCATCTCACACCTGACATTCTCATGTTTTGACAAAAAAACATTTTGATGAAACGCCAGAGATTATGTTTAAAAAAAAACAGACTTTTTGTTATTTCAAAAGAAAATAAAACAATAATATGCTTATATAATTGAATTTATAATATAATGTTAAAAAAAAAAGTAACTAATTAAAACAGACTTTTTGTTATTTCAAAAGAAAATAAAACAATAATATGCTTATATAATTGAATTTCTACAAATTTTGGCTCACAAGCCATCAACAACAACAGCAGCCTCATACCACCCCACAAAATGGGACATTCACCTTCAATCTATCCAAAAAGTGCTCCCTTAACAGGCGATCCCAGATATCAAATTCACGACCCACGACCTCAGTGCACAGTGAATGCCAGTTGCATGTCTCCAAATTCTATTACAAATAAAAGAAGTTATTGACATTGATAACCTGATGCAAACTTTTATGGATTATTATTAACGATGCTGTGATATGCATGTGTATGACTTTTGCAATTATATGCCATCTAAAAATTATTAGTACTAATGAATTCAAATAAAGAACATTGAAAATCAATACAATAAATGGTAAACCAAACCATCCATAAGTCTTGTTATTCATTATCATTTATTACTGATAAGATGAAGTCAAAATATTGGTTTGAATCTGATTGGTTAACAAGCTAGTTATAAATTAAATCTGATTGGTTAACAAGCTAGTTATAAATTGAATCTGATTGGTACAAGTTATAAATTGATCAAACCTCCTTGACAAGTAGGTAGATGGCGTCCCTGATGTTCAACAGTGCTCTTACTGTCGTCACAAAGCCAAGCAGACTCTCAACTCCTTTGTGAATGTGCTCTGAAGAGCTTAAAACATTAATTATTATTCATTAAGAGAAACATGTGGAAAATATTGTGAACTAATAATGTCTATCAATTGTGTATTAAGTAATTCTACCAATAACTTCAATAAATCAAAAACCTTTTAAAGTTAATGTTAATACATAATCTAGTAATAAATATTACATAATAAATGTTAACAGCATGTCCACAATGGACACATCTTGTGAAAGTTTGTGAACATTAAAATGGATCTTAAACATTAAGTTTTAAGCATAACAAACCACTCACCTGTTGATAAACTCAGAACAGTGTTTGATCATAAAACTTTTATCAACCGGTTTCAAGGGAACCTTTAAGCTCGGTTTGAAGTCTGAGAAATCATTTTTCAACTAAAATAAACTCCTTAATGTTAAACATGAAAATATATTTCAGAGAATTGTCCATCTGATAAATATTCATCAAATTATTGGTATACAATATTCAACCATCCAAAACATAATAATTTCTAAATATATTTGTCTAGCTCATACAGATCTCAATCCAAACCAAATATATCCACTGATTCATATTGCAGCTCCCACCTTGTTAACCCAAAATTAAAAATCCAATTCATCTCACCGAACACATGTGCTGGAAGGTACTTCATGGCAGCATCAGACAGCGAAAAACCATTTTGTCCAAAGAAATCTAGAAAATGTCTAGATTCATTAAGACATTAAGTTTCTGTTAGTCGTTAACGTAACGAAAATAATTGATCGAGTGAAATAAGAATTTAAAAAATCAACAGGCTAATGCTGTAAGGACAATCATTTGCGATCAAAACGTCAGTGTTAAAAACGTAATTGCGATCTTAAAGAAGAAATATCTCACCAGAATTATCACAAGCAAGAATGTGCTGAAGCTTTGAGATCAATAAACCTGGGAAATTTAAATAAAAAGCTTATAATGTATAATGTTCAAATACTGCCCTAAACAAAATTTAAGGCGATTTCTCAATTATTATTATTATTAATATTATTATTATTATTATTACTATTCATCATTTGAACCACCATCATCATCATTTGTAACACTATCATAATCATAATCATTTAGGTCACCTCCTCCGTCTTTCTTCTCCACAAATACCTCATCCACCTGTCTCAGAGTGGTGATGATGGCACTGGTGATGTCGCACAGAAGTGGTTTAACCGTCACATCGACCCCACAGGAATCCAAGTGTTGCTTGATCAGCTCCTGTTATTAGTTTTTAATAAAAAAAAAACAAAAGTGGATGATGAATATTCATGTTGACAAAAGTGAATGATGAATATTCATGTTGACATTTGACAAAAGTGGATGATGAATATTCATGTTGACATTTCCGACACCAACCTCCCTGGACGTCAGAAACTGGAGGAAAACCTCTTCGACCGAAATTTCCTTCAACAAAACAATCGAACACAAGCACTCTGCTGTTGTCTGGAAGCAAAATCATCATTGTTCAAGCTCAGAAATAATTTACTACCTAATTATTATTTTAAGAATAACTATTATTACCATTATTATATTATTATTATTATTATTATTATTATTATTATTATTATTACTACTACTACTACTATTATTAATATTACTATTAATATTATTATAATTAATAAGCAGGAACAATTCGATATATCAAATAATTCATATGCCCAATAATTAACCAGGGATTAATCTCAATTTGCAAAACAATTTCAAGGAGTCACCTTTTCTGACAGTTTAGCATCCATTAGCTTTGCTTCAACTGCCTAACAAATAATGAAACCTCTTTAAGTCCAGTGTTGATATAATGTGACGTTAAAATTAAATGAAACTAAATGTCAGGCAATTCTTAGTTCATAAGTTTACATAAGTCAATGAAGAATTTGAACATCCTTTTTATCATTCACATTCCTTAAGACTAAATGACAAAAATAAGACATGATAATAATTATTCACAAGTGAAGCAATATTATAATAATAATAAAGATAAACCTCAAATATCAATGCCAATGTTAACCACCTTGATGATTGTGGTGTGCAGATGGCTAACTGTGGTCCACTGCCTGATGATGACGTTGATGAGTTTGGACGTGTATTCGTTAAGAGTGGACCTCAAGCAGGTGTGCAGATGTTGTGCCAAGAGAAACAATCTCGTTGCGTTCAGGTATTCCTCTCTGTCCAGGCTTGACCAAATCTTAGAGGGAGAAATGTTATTAGAGTGAAAAATATAACATAGTTTTTTTATTATTTGTAAATAACTTTAATCTAATTGTGGTCGTTGACAATTATAATTGCAGTTAATTTATGTATCATTGAGTGCACAAAATTTCAGAAGTAGGTAACAAAGAATAATAATTAATAAACCATTCCTATTACTGTCACATATTAAATATAAACTTCTGAGATAATTTGCAGGTGTTAATTTGGACAACTTTGAATGATAAATAATGGATGAAATGAACAATTACTTTGTTTGGGATGTCCATTAAAAGTTTCATGCAAACGGCCTGATTGAATTTGTTAAGTTGATTCCTAGGCCTGATTAAGACAATAAATATTGAATAGTCATAATGTTTGGTAACCAACATACTTTGCACAACTAATAATGACAACATGAACAAGGATAGTTCAATTTATTAAAGTGCAATTAAAAACAAATGCATCATAGATACTTAATAATTTATAAAACACACTTGTGGTGATGTAAGAATGATAGAGTTTGGCAGGTATATTAATATTGCAAGTAAGAACAATACCATATGAGCTTCTACCCAAAGAAAATAAATTAATATAATTTTATGAATCCAGAGGAAATAATTATCAAATTATGACTCATACCTCTCTAGCTGTATAAGATTTTCTTATACTTACAAAGAAGATGGCACTTTGGAAGCATTAGAAAGTGACAACTTGTGGAAATTTAATGAGGACTGTTTCAAGTTTTGACACAATTCCTGAAGATTTGTTATTGATGAGGCCACCTATAGATATCAATCATAAAAAAGCGACTTAAGAACATCGACCATCATGAATTTAACTTTTGAATAATAAACAGCGCTGAATAATTCAGCTTTAAATAATAAAAATCAACCTTTTCAGTTCCATTCTTCATGTCGGTAATTGTGTCCGCAGCTTCAATGAGTTCTCTGTAACGCTCGCTGATAAAAAAAGTACATTTGTGAAAATTACTTAAAAGATTCTTGTGTTTTCTAAATGCAGATTTACTTACCCGACCATTTGCCTGAGATCCTCCTTTTTCTTCTCAATGTCCTGCCTAAATTTTGGTAAACTCACTCAAACATTAGACCAATCTATAAATTTGCTTCTGCTTACCATGCCAATGAGTATTTGACTAGCTTTTTACTTTGCCACATTTAAAAATTTACAGTAATTGAGACGTTCTTACATATGAGGACGTTTAATAAGTAAGGCAAATATAAATTGTGACAAAATTAAATTATATAAAATTACCTCAACTTTCTTTCGACATCACTTATTTCTTGAATTGTGCATTTTTCAAATATTAGTCCGGATTCTATATCCTTGATAGAAAACATCTTCGAATCTCCTCAAAATGCAGCAGTTTTGCACGAGAAATAATTTCCAAAAATATATTCCCCACCCAATAAATTCTCTCAGTTAACACCCACAAGAGTATCCGAGCATGTAAATATCCCTAGAAAAGCTTCATAAGTACACCAACATATATCCTCGCAGTTTATTTCTCAGCAAATCCCTTACATCACATAACAGCGACGCGGCTAAATATTAGTTGCCGTAAATACAATGAAATATTAGCTCGCATATTTATTTCACAAATTAACATGATAATGTTGCATATTTAAATACATTATTTACAAGTTTTGAATAACTCTTTTTAGTCGGTTTAAACAAATTTACATCTACGTAAATAATAATTTGTTATTTAGATTATCGTTCAATTTCATTCGGGTTACGAGTGCATGTAAGTGAATACTCTCATTTGGCTTGAGATCTTTTAAAAATAGTATATTTTATATTTAAGCATAAATATCAAAGTTTTAAGTCTGGGTAACTCATTGATCCTAAATTTATTTTCAATGCCGACCGGTTAATCAGGTTAAACAAAATAAATGGCTTCAATAAAAGAAGAACTAGAGTCAGATGATGAAGACACAGAAACTGTGTCACACTCAAAATCCACACGACTTCCAGAATTTCGTCGAGCTAACACAATTGACTATGTGTACTGGAAAAAAGTTGAAGATGATTTGAGACTAGAAGGTATAATTGAAGTTGTTTCTTTCCAGATTAACGCGTGTTGAATAAGAACAACACTATTACTGACATTGTTGAACCACAAACCACTATTTTTAGGAAGAAAATTTCGTACTGGTCAGTTCTCACATGAAGAAAATAATCAGTTGACGAAAAATTGGCAAACGCTAATCAAGGTAATTTTTGCAATGTTACATTACATTACTTTTATCAAAGTTAATAACTGCAATTGCTTATTGTATGTTTACATTTTTGGGGATCATGTTTGTTTAGTGGATTCAACATTTGATTTTTTTTTAAATCTAAGTTTATTCTTGAAGAACTGCACACTAAAAGAGCCAGAAATACTCCTGAGAACAAATGTATGTCCAGAGATGAAGAACTATGTCAAGGAATTTAAGACAAATAATAACTTTCACATTCGCCTGGGTTAGCCCTGCCACGATTTTTGTACAAATTAAATTGCAAGGACATTTACCTATGCTTGTGTTTAATTTTGCAGGTCATAGGATTAACAGATCTCCTTATGCTGTCTACTTGAGAGCTAGAAAAATGTTTAACATTGTAGAGAAGACAGGAAAGTAAGTTGTAAGGCTTTTTTATTAGAAATATTTTTATGAGAAAAAGTCTTTGTGAACCATGTGGCTAAATTTGGATAAATATTAGCTTTTGTTAACTTTAAAAAGTTGATCTGTTTGTGTAAGAGCTTTGGAGGAGTGACCAATTGCATTTATTAGAAATGTTTTCTTGAAATCATCTATTTATGTGAAAAAATATGAAAGGCAAGGGTCCATTCAACTATAATAAGACAATACTTAACTTTCTTGCCTTTACGAATAACAAATGTCAATTTATGTTTAACTTTCATGTCATTTCACTCGTTCACTAACCGTTCGACTAACCGTTTATTTAATAAAAATTGACCGAAGATTTACAACATTACGATCAGGTTTACACCAGAGGAAGAAAGCAAGTTGAAGAGCCTGGAAACCAAGCTTGGAAGGAAATGGGAACAAATAGGACGAGTGATGGGCAGAAGTGGTCATGCCACCTTCAAGAAGGCCGAGGCTCTTAAGAAAGAAGTCGGTCAGTTTGGTCACAAATCGTTGTTCTTCGGTGCAATATGAGATCTAAAACATTATCGCATAAGTAATCCTTCGATCATTTTATGATTGTTTTAAAGGCTTATCTAGGACTTTTTCTGAGGGAATATTTTTAATTTTAAAAAAATGATTAGGCATGACTGACCAGGAGACACAATAACTATTGACTTTTAACAGTAAAAGGACGTTGGTCGAAGGAAGAGGACGAGCAACTCATGGAAGCAGTTGCCAACTACCTGAAGAAGAGGAAAACGAAAACCACGATGTCGGAAAACGAGAACAGATTTTTCAAGCTCCCGTGGAAGGAGATCGCCAAGCAGATACCCACGAGGAATGCCAAGCAGTGCCGAGAGAGATGGTAAGTCGTCCTCGCGACGATTTGGGACTCGTCTTTAATCTGAAATGATGAAATCATGTTGTTTCTTTTGGAAGCTTGTTGGTGCACGAGCAAAATGGTGAAAGTGAGTCTACGCCAAGAAAGAAGAGGTTTAGAAAGCCTGACAAGCTGAAACTTGTGGAAGAGTAATTATCTTTTTTTATCTTGGAACTATTCAGAATTACAACTTAAATATGCAATCACAAAGTTATCCGAAAAAGCAATAATAATAATAATATAATAATAATAATATGACAGATATTAGTAAAATCTATGTTAATAACTAAATCCAAGTTGATATTTAGGTACAAGTAAAAATATTTTGTTTTTAGAATTACAGCCACTAAAGTCACAGATGAGTGTGATATAGATTGGACACTTATCCATAGAAAGTTCCCTTGGTAATTTGGTTCCTTGTAATAAAATCTTGTTAATTCTTCTCATACATTATTATATAATATTATATATTATACTTGTGCTTGTACATGAAAGCTTGCATTATCATTATTTGCTTTTGATTATTTACATGTATTATTCATCAAAATCAGAGATTAAATTATCGATTTTCCATTCATACCAGGATCCGATGTCCCCAGTTATTGCACTACCAGTGGTACAGGGTGAAGAAATCAGTTCCTAATTATCACTACAATTCATTGAAAGGTTTGACGTGTTACTTTGTAAAGTCTCTTGTGGCAAAGGGTTATGTTTCTGAGAACCGCTGAAACAGAGCAGCTGCAGTTATCAAATGTTGAGTTCAAACTGAGCTCGAACTGCCAGAGTCCCTGGGAACACTGCACCACACAAGTAGTCTAAGCAACCCTAATGCTTAAGATCACACCTACTATTTTTTTAAAATGAACTTAGCTCATAGTTTTCTGGCATGTTGAACTAATCCATGTTTAATATGCATTTTGACAGAAAATCTGGCCGGCGTTATTCAAATCCTCAGCAATGACTTAGTGATTGGCGACGACAGTGATGATGATGATGATGACGATGATATGGATTTAAATGAAAGTACACTGTTAGAGTTAGCCAAAGAAGGCTTTGCCATGAAAAGGGTTGAAGCAAGCCCAGGGCCATCCATGAGGAAAGAAATGTCATCAAATGACTCACTGGCTCTGCAAAGTCAAGATGTTTCTCAAATCTACACACCCAACTTGAGTGCAAAAAGTAAGAAGAAACGAAAAAGGCAAAGGTCTGCGAGCTCCAATGTCATGGAAGCCGAGACTTCTGAAATTGACGAATCGTTGAACGATTCCAACGCTCTCCAGCTTGGTGCTGTTTCTTCAGATGAAACACCCGTCAAGGAAAAAAAACATAAAAAAAAGAAGAGGCAATCATCTGCAAACTCTGATACCGTAGAAGGTGAAGAGACTCAAATAAGCCCTGAAAAACATTCCAGCTCTGAAGTAGAGGCATCAGGTGGAGACAGAAAACACAAGAAAAAGAAAAAGAAGGATCGAGAAATCTCTCTTGATCCCGACATCGAAAAGGCTGAGGAGATTTCCAAATCTGTTGAACATGAAACTGCTGAAGAGAATCTGTCTTTCACAAGTGCCGAAGCAAAAACACCTAAAAAGAAGAAGAGGTCGTCAAAAGAACTTACTCCAACGACGGAGACAGAAACGTCCAACAACAAAGAAAAAAAGAAACGCAATGAGTCGGATTTGTCCGGAATTCTCGATAGATCCATCGAGTCGAACGCAGAAACGAGCGACGAGTTCAAAACACCAAAGGCGAGCAAAAAGAAAAAGAGGTCGCTCGACGACAGTCCCCAGTCCCAAAGTGAAAACATTTCGCAGGAAGAAGTGCCGAAACGAAAGAAGAGGAAATTGTGCAACACTCCATTGTCCACGTTGGACGACTTTTGATTCTGCAAAATTCAGCTTGCTAAAGTGCCTTAAGAATTAATTAAATTAATTCATAATTAATTTGTCAGACTTACTGAGAACTGTTGCAGATGCATGAATAAATATCTTGAAGAATTTTATGAACAGATTAATGTGGAGGAGGGTGTGAATACTTATAAAATATAAATTGTTGGTTCTTGGATGCAGAGGTATATGATCCAAGATGTGATCAAATTTCTAATGACTTACTTAGTGTTTCAATCTAAATGTATGTGTGGAGGAAATCTTTGCTTATTTTCTCTGGAACAACAATAGTTTTTTTCCAATCAATGAAGTAAAATAACATTTTAATCTTATGGAAGAAATGGCTTTATTTTCCATTTACTGGCAGATCAAAGGACATTTCTGATAGGTTTGATTGATACATATTAAAGGGCCTACCATTGGAAAGCATTTGGAAAAATCACATGTAAATGCCACCCGACATCTCAATTGTCTTAATGTTTCAAGATGTTTGTGGTCGGTAATTACCTTTTCTTTGATTCTTCCCTTTTTAAGATCTCCAGTTTCTGAGAGAGTGCAACGTCACATTGGCTGCACAATCCAGGGCTGTATATTCGATCTTTATTTCGATTGTATTTTAATTCCTCAGCTGGGAACCTTTTCTGACACTGAGAACAAGAAATTCTCTTTATCTTGATTTCAGATTTCCATGATTTCATTTTCTTCCACGGACATGTTCTTTGTTGGAATTTTTTTTTTCTTCTGTTGCACTCCTCATCCCCATAATCAATCGCACTTTTTGGAAGCCTGCGTTTATTGAGGAGCCTCTTTAGAACTCTGAATGGCTTAAGAGTTTGTGAAATAATTTTTCTATGGTTCAACACATTCGCTTTCGAATATAATCTGTCAGAATAAATTGTTATGCCAGTGATGCACTTCGGTTTGATGATATTTATGAAGTTGCACAGTTCATCGTGTGAGCTGTGATCAGACAAAGGCACTGTGAATATATTGGGATTTTCTGATTCGTCTTTTCGTACATAACCTGACGGGACGATAGCAACTGAGGGACGGTCTTTGACAGATAACTCTAATTCCTTTTTAATGGCCCATCTGTCGACTACATGAATGTCAGAATCATTGCCTGTCACAACTTTACCTTTGAAACCCACGAGTTTCAGTACTCTGTGACGCTTTCGAGAAACAGAGATGGGCGTGCTCAGTTCATTGCTAATGGATTCTAGAAGAAATTCTTTACCAACGTGATACAAGCCGATAAGGATCCTATGGCCTGGATGGTTTTCTATGATGTTGATGATGTTGTCAATGGCTTCTTCCCTTGATGACAAATTACCCTTATTCCAGTTTGTGTTGTCAAAGTATAGATGATCAACATGGAGATGTGGCACAGCAGCAGAAAGATTTCTGTATAAGTCATGTGAGTACTTGAAGTCACCAGTGTAGAGCATTTGGCCAAAGCTCCCTTCAAAGTGAAACATCACAGAACCTGGACAATGGTTGGCATCAACTAAGGTTACAGTCATGGTCTCTTTGGTCTTTGGATCAATTATAAAGTCTTTTTGAACGTTGAGGTCGAGGCCATGAACCCATTCCTCATCTATCTATTATTATTGACTAACTGTTAATAACGTAAACACTATCAATCATCATGATTGTAATTATGTGCCAGGTAATGTGAAGTAAACATAACCTTTAATTTATCTATCAGCAACTTTTTGGTCATTGCACTGCAGTATATCGGTTTACTCCAGCTTGAATTTAAGCCCCGAATGTGGTCGCAATGGACATGAGTTAAGAAGAAATATTGTACGTTGGAACAGAGTCTTACATTCCAAAAATCAATGGCTATTGGCGGATTTGTTATCAAATGTCCGTTCATATCCAGACTTTTCTCAATAGCCTCAACAATTGTTCAAAACTTAAAAAGCGCCTCAATCAGATCATAAACACAAACAAATGCATTGGAAAATGGACAATAAAACACCTGCTTATCTTAAGGCAGAAATATTTAGTAATTAATTAATGTCTCTTTTAAAGTAACTTTCTATTCGACAAATTCCTCGTTTCCATACCTATTTATCGGCAAGGATAACCATCTCGGTTCTCATTTTCTCGCATTCTTACTTTCTGTCTTGCAATCATGGCATTGAGTTTCGACGATAGGATTTTGGGAGAAAAAACAGATTATTATTGCAGCAGTAGCGAGGATGAACGGTATGACTCTTGTGAAGAAAATTTTGATGAATCCGAAAAAACAAAAACTGAAAAGATGCCTTCGGTACAAGCATCGGAAATTGCGGATTATTCAGGACATTCCCAAAATGTTAGACTTTGCACTTACATCGTCTGATAACATTGGATCTCTAAGATCTAATGAAAACTTATTCACGCTCGAGAATTTGCAAAAACATATCTCTTTCAGACAGGTCCAAAAGGCGTGATAGAGGATTGGAGAAGATACAAACAGCTCGAATCAGAAAAACGGGAAGAAACGGAAAAGGAAAGACTTAATCTTGCAAAAAAATTGTCACTCACTTGCCGCACGCACGTAAGATGATTTTCTAAATGTTATTAAACAATTAAATGTTTAGAATCCTGAACTTGGAAACATATGTTACCATAAAATTAGTTAGAGGATGAGAAGGAGAAATCAAAGGATCAAGCTTATCTGGAAGAAATTGAAGAAATTCTAGATGAATTTGATGACGAATTCATGAAAGAGTACAGGGCAAACAGAATTGAATCTCTTAGGAATGCAACTTCCAATGTGTGAGAATAAACTTTTAGAATTAAGTTATTAAATTGGTGCTAATTCCTTTAAGTCTCATTATTTTGAGGATGATCTCTTAAAGGAATTCCTCATAATGTAATGCTGAGAACACTTGAAATAATGCATTATATTATAACACATTGTTTTAATGACAAATTTTCCTATTCACATTTATGTTTTAAATAATGTTTATTTCATGAGCACCGAGATTGGAAATAAATAATAATTTTCTAAATGAAATTACTTGTACCTGCAAAGTATTGATGGATTTAGATAAAATTAAGAATTTAGGTTATAGAAATAACTTTTTAAAAATTGTAGACCTAAGTTTGGCCATGTGGTTGAGCTGTCAAAATCAACTTTCTTGGATGCCATTGATAAAGAAAATCCAGCAGCCACTGTGATAGTACATATTTATAAAAAGGTAGCCACATTTATAATATTAATATATAAATATACATATATATATATATACGCATCAATAAAAAATACATACAATATATATATTATATATTTATAAACAAGGTAGAAAAGATCCTAATTTAAAACAATTTATTCAAGGGTTTGATCGCCTGTAATTCGATGAACAAGAGCTTGGAGATCCTGTCGGACGAGTATCCGACGGTGAAGTTCTGCAGGATAGAAGCTGCGGAAGTTCAGCTGAGTATCAGCTTCGTAAGTTGTTGTGCTTGTTGTGAGAATTCGTGTGAGGCTGATTATGGATTGAGGAATGCATTCCTAATTGCTTAATTTAAACTGGAATTTAAAACTAATAGCATGCAGTTGATATTAATAATGTTAATTATATTATAGTTAATAGTTAATTTGCAAGCATTCTTAGCATTGGAAGGACTTTGATTCTAGAGATTAATTAATGAAATAGGAAATTGTTGGATTTTATGATATTCGACCATCGATTTATGTAACTATGTCAAAAATGTTTTAGTAATTTGTGCATTTCAATACATTCTATATTAAATGTACTAATTAGATCATTTATTTGTTTTTATATATCTGTCTCATCCTTCTTAAAAGATTATTTGTAGTTTTTAATTTCACATTATTTATAATTAATGATTGAATAATTATAATAAATAAAGCATTAATTTATATCACAGTCAGTCAGTGGGGTGCCCGCCCTCCTGGTCTACAAGAAGGGGGAGTTGATTGGAAACTTTGTGAGACTTTCGGACGAGTTCGGGGACGAGTTTTATGCTTACGACGTTGAGAGCTTCCTGATTGAGTCGGTTGATTTCAAAGTGTTTTGTCTACGTTGTTTTTGTCTCCATGTTGTTGTTTGTTATTCTTGTGCTGGTTAAATTTTTTTTGTTTAATTTTAAATAATTCTAAATCTAAACAAAAGACATTTTGTGAAGTTACTAATTTAATTTAAAATTCAGACTCTTATTTTCTCAATTAGCCGAAAGTAACGTTAGAAATCTTCCATAGGCATGGCCTCCTGCCCGACAACTCCTGTTTCAAGACTTCGGACGTCCTGACGAGCAGGCGAATTGAAGACAGCGACTCCGACTAGTTTTGCACCGGATCGATCTATTTCTCTTCGTATTAAAACAATTAACTCGTATCGAAAACATTTTTTGTTTACGTTTGTGAATGTGCTTCTCTCGTTTTTGTATTCTTTCTTCTAAAAAGGTTGCCAGAATCGCACAAAAATGGACAGCAAACGATTGGTTTTTTGTTGTTTATTTGTTGACTTTTTAAAATTCTTCCGCTAAACTGAAGTCGGGGGAACTTGTTTCAAGTCGGCGAATGTTTTCAGTTGGACTACTTTGGCTTTTAAAAAATAGTCAAGGTGATTTAAACACAATTTTCCTGTTATTTATTCAGTTGTTTTTGGTAATTTTGTGTGGAGATGTAGAGTATTAGTGTCTTGGAAGATTCCCTACTTTACATGTTTGTTTATTCCTGATGTTTTAGATTTGGTTTAAAAAAAAAACACATTTCTTAAGTTCCCAATGTTTTAATTCGTTTTAAATCCTTGAATAAACTATTTTTAGTCAGATTCCATCACAGATTAGTGAAACTCTTTCTTACTATTTATTAAACCGGCTAATATTGATAATAAGAATTATTATTTCAATGTAACTCATACCTTTGCATCATTGCTTTTGCCATTTCTGTTGGTAGGCATCTGCTTGACAAAATTGATTGATTTTCATTAAGCACTAATATCATGACACTTCTCTCATAACATCATTTTGCAAGTCGTTCATCCTTTGCATTAAAAAGTGTCTAATGTCATTTATTTGTGGAGGCAATCCTTGGTTAATTTCTCTCGATTAACAATTGTCTTTTGTTGTCAAGTGCAGTGCAGTAAACTGAATTAATGATTAAATTAATCTTATGGAAGAAATGACTTTATTTCTACTTATAGTAGGAACTTAGATGACATTTCTGAAAGTCATTGATCTTCATTGATCTGAGTTTGTGATAAACCAAAATCTCATAGTTGCTATATCGTTTCTATTTTTAAATGAATTGACATAGCGTCGATTTGTGTTTAGGCAGCCACTGACATCTGTGGTCAAAAAACGAGAACGGCAAATTTTGACCTCATTTCATGCGCTCCCAGAACAGGATCAATAAAAACACTGTTGGGCCTCCTTTTCCTAACGACCCTGATTGGTTTCTTTTGTGGTGTCTCAAGTGGGAGCGCAATAAAAATAAAATTCGATAAGAATATTTTCAATATCTCTCTGAAGTCTGTTATGCTCTCAAAATAATCTTCGGAGCACTTGACATTTCATATTTCTTTGAGCAGTTGACATTTGACAGACATTGAATGAGAGAATCATAGCCAATTATACTTAATTGCATCTTACACCTGGATTTGACAATCTTTGGAATTTTGTTAGAACAATTCAAAAAATCTCATTAAGCTGTCAGTTTTTAATTCAGAATTTTTATTTCAAAATGTCTACAATTTACTTCGACATTAAATTGAAATCTATTCGTCGTCGGTGCTTCATTTTCATTTGCAAAAAAATAAAAATAAAAAATGAAGTTCTTAAAATAAAGTTGTTGGTTTCGTCAAACTGCGTGGAAAAACAATTCTACATGGATTTTATGGGTTTTGTGTTGCGCAAAGCATTTATTAAAGGTTTTTAAAGGTGCCTCCCATAAAACTTTTGGTTACAAAATCGTAATGCTGATTTTGTGAAGGTTTGACCATAACTCTAATGTTACCAATCTTTGCAATTTATTATTAGTCATCATGAAATAGTGGGACAGGTACGTGATTTCCGTTCCGACTGCAGAGTCAAAAGCTTAGTCAATCATCTTAGTCAATAGCACCTTCAAAAATTTAGAAACGAAACACTGGAAAACTGACTTCTCCGGAGAAGGCGTTATTTAAAAAATTTCAAAGACTTTCAATGACTGTCGACGAGGCGGCAAGTCTTGACAAGAATTTGTGGAGTTGGTTTGATAAGATAATTTGATATTAAAAACAATTATTTCTTGTTATTATTGGAATAAAAATGCTACGTGCTTGAGGAGCAATAAATCAGTACATAATCAATATATCGACCAAGCAATCGTGTAAAGGACTCACAAATAACATTCGTGATTATTGATACTTTTCTTTTCTTTTTATTTTTTGGATTGAACTTAAGTTGTCTAAAGACATTCCCAGAATGTTACAGGACGGTTCCATTGAAGCAGGCATGCAGAATTAGATAATTCGCTAGTTTTCTGAACCCATGGATAATACGTTATTGTCGAATTTCATAAAATGATTTGCAAATTATTGATCAGTTTTTGGCTGGTAGACGTAAACAACAGATGCCTGTCCGTAATTTCTAATCGGTTTATTTCCTCAACTTCGTCCAATCTTGAAGTTCTTGATCTTTACTACGATTTCCTGTTCTCAAATGCGAGCTCAGTCGAACAAAGAACACTTGTTGTGGACAAAGTCAAAGGCAGGATCCAATGCTGTCTCTTGTGTTTGGAGAGCAAAGTATTCAAATGTAATTCATTTTCTTATTCATATAAGGACCGGTCATGCTCTTTGTCAGTGCTGGACCCAAAAAATGGAAGCGTCTCATTTAAAAAAATTCCAGGTAAAAAATTCCAGCATGCATTTAATTCTGTTATTATCTTGTTTGTTTTTTGTGTTAGAATCCAAGCTTCTAATGAATGAATTGACTTTAGTGTAATAGTTACAATTTAATTTTCCGATTTTAACTAAGCTTCCCAAATGCATGGGCTGCTCGGAAGCTAATGTATAATAAATAAATACATAAAATAAAATAAATAAATAATAAATTCATTAAAAATCAAATTAAATTTTATTGCGGTTGCATTAAAAATATGTGATACCTAAGAATTTTATGCAGACTATAAACGTTAAACTTTATGTGTGTCCTTTCATCACACTGAACATCATTATTCACTCCAGATTGTCCGAGTAATTTCGTGTACCTTCCAAGTTACAACAAGTGTTACAGATGGATGGTTGGTTCATGGAACTGGACCGAGGCACGTAAAAAGTGCAATGAAATAAATTCCCACCCGTTGATTATTGACAACTCTCAAGAATTATATGCTGTCAAGGCTTTCAGCTCTATGCCTAAGGGTTAAGAGCTGTGATTCATTAATTTATTTATTCTCATAATGCTTCGTCGATATTACATAATCTAAGATTTATAATATTAAACATCACACATAAGCATACATTTTTTAATAAATCAAAAAAAAGTTAAATGAATAGGGTTAAGAGATCGTCAAATATTAAAAGTCTTAGGACTGAAATTTTAATCTGACTCTAAAAAGAAAGCTTACATTTTTAAAATTTGTCGCACCTCTTGACGAATTGTCGTTTCTTTTCAGATCAAATTGTGGTTGATTATTCCAAATGTTTAGACACTTACAAATTCTCATGGACTGCAGCTACCATGATTCAACCAAATCAACTGCCATTTGTATGGAAACCTTTTAAAATGAAAGATGGTCAGGAACCCCATCTTTCTATTGGATTCTTCAACTGGGCCCAGAATCAACCCGACAATTTTTATTCTAGTGAATTTTGTCTTAATCTGAGATTAAATTTGGAGTACAACGATCTAGGATGCAGTGAGACTATGTGTGCCATCTGCGAAATTGACGTTTGAAGAAAGAGTAATCAATAACTAGCTTCCATTTTTAAATTTAGAGATTCTCTCAAAGTTTCGAATTATTAATGACTTAAGCATATTTTTGAGTAAAATGCATTCTACAATTTTAGTGCTTTTTCATTTGAAAAACTCTTTTTCTTCATTGAATCATTTATCTTTTCACATTTTAAAGATTTTTTATAAGTGAGCTGAATATTTTTTTCCTTCCATGACTTTCCAGCCGTTATGCGGTTGAGTTGAATGAATAAAAAAAAATAATGATATTAATAATAGCTGCAACTCTCTCCGAGCTCCGGCAGGAATCCTCAGAGAGGAGACCCCTTCTTTGAGCGTTTCGGTCCTTAAATCCTCTGATTCTCTCGCTGATCGGACGGGTGTCCCTGTCGATGATGTGTCGTCCAATATTGTCAATTCAACAAGCAGAATCGAGGTAAGACGCACTATCCACCAAATTGAACGACCGACAAAACGCACGATAACCACCACCGAAGAGTGTGTGTGTGTGTGTATTTTATTAACGTCCATTTCATAATTAGATGATTAGGACGTGGACAACAACAGAGAAAACAACAGGGGACAACAAACGTTTTCAACCTTCTGGCTTTTTTGATAAATGCTGGGATTTGGCTGTCTATCTGGCCTCAGTTGTCGCTAGCTTGTGTGTCGGCCTTCTCGTTTCCTGGAATGCCCACATGAGCAAGTACCCAAACGAGAGTGACTTGCTTGTCTTGCTCCATGAAATCTGAAATCAAAGGTGGGATTCTATGAATTTCAGGATCATGGTAGGCATTGTTTCGATTTCTTAGGCACTGAATGTCACTAAACTCTCTTGGATCATATCCATTGAGAAGCCACTTCTGCCTTTTGCCGCTTTCAGCAGCACCTGGGGATAGTGCCTCAGCCCTTTCACATCGGCCGCATTTTTCCAATCGTTGGCGTTTTCAAGGATATGCACGATGGATCTTCTTTTGGCTCTGCATCTGTTCCTTGCAAACAAGGAGGCGCCCTCGCGTAGGAAGTAAGCTTTTGTCTGGGGAATAATAATAATACTAGAGAATGTTGTAATGGATATAAGTTTTGACGGGGCCCTTCCAGGAAACCTAAATGCTATTTGTATTGTAGATTTATTTATGTAAATTATTTTAATTCCCTTCTTGGGGACTACTTTGTAATTTATAATTGCATTTATTATAAATAAATATGTTATTTTGCCTATTTCATAAATCGATTTAGTCATGAAATTATTACATTAATTTATTACAAAGTTATTATATCAAATAACTCCTTAATGATTAATAAAGTAGAAATAAGGAGTAATAAAACACATTTTAAGCACGTATGTTTTTAGGAGATGCTAAAGTGAACTACTCCTCATGCTTCACAAAAAATCGAGTGTCCTGGCTTGCAGCCGCTATGATCAAACCCAATCAAAAGTCATTTGTTTGGAAACCATTTCAAATGAAAGATGGCTCAGAACCATATCTCCCCATCAGCTTTATTAAGTGGAAGTCCGGACAGCCTGACAACTTTCGTTCAGATGAGTTTTGTGCTGAAATTGCAAAATATTTGTTCTTTAATGATTTAGCTTGTTGGCATAAAAGATGCGCAATATGTGAAATTGATGTCTGAGAATGCTTTAATCATTCCTGTAGTTTTCATTTTTACTTTTTTTAATGTAATCATTTAATAAAATTAATTCACTTTCGTTTTTTACTTTTCTTAGTAAAATGAGATTTTGAAATCGAAATTTTTCTTCACCGACTTTACTGTTACAATGTATGAGATAAATTCAAAATCATTTGATTTCTGTTATTAACATTTTTAGTATTTCGCAAAGCTGCATTTTGACCATTGCCTTAGCCGCGATAAGACACTGAGGCTGGTGCTAAAAAAGCTTCATTTTTGCTTTTCCATTACCAAATTAACACGTCACAGGTGCACGAAATCGACGACCCTGCACGTGAAGAATAGAATGAAGAATAAAAGCACTTGAAAATAAGGAAAGTGCACCGAAAGTGTGCTATTGTGTGTTTATCAGAAAACAATAGCGAAGTTGACGTTTAATTTATTAGACAATATATAAATTTTGCTTCTATGAAGACAGGTTAATAAATAATTAGCAATAGGAAATAACCGTTATAAGTATTTGTCGCTAAAGAGATGCAAGTGCAACATGTCATATTAAATTTGCTAATTGCTTTTTAACGTTCAAAAAATCAATTATGTATAAAACCTTTTTTATTAATGAATCAAAACTCATTTCCCATTTGAAATCTTTTGACGTAATGATCGCGGCATTTGAGCATGTTTCCTAGGAACAGACATATAATGCTATTTTCCTCAAAACATGTTCATATATATTCAAATCGTAACCTTGCTTACGTAATCTAAATTATTTTCGAATATCTTCTGTGCAGAGAAAATAGCTTGAAATCATTGAAGAGAATAATGCTCATTATTTTGCTGCTGTTGGTCCTAAACCATAGTTGCTTGTCTATAATAACGAGTCGCTTCATTTATTCATCTCCAGCTAATCTTGATATTCTGGATCTTTACTATGATTTCGTGCTCTCAAATTTGAGTTCAGTCGATCCACCGATACTTGTGGATAAAGTCAAAAGCAGGACTCAATGTTCTCTCTTGTGTTTGCAAAACACCAAGTTCAGATGTAATGGTTTCTCTTATTCCTCTGAAGAACTATCTTGTCTTTTGATTTCCATGTTGAATTCTAAAAACAGAAGCGTTTTTTCCAATTCATTTAAGAGATTTCCAGGTAAAGTTACTTTAAAAGTTTAACCTCAGTAATTCTATTTTATTTATAATAAAAATAATATTGAAATGTGTTTAATATTTCCCCAAAAACATTTCTTGAGCTGGTGGGGATTAAAGCTTAAATAATTAATAAATCTTAAGTTAATTATGTTTTTCATGAAAACATGGTAAATAAATTTGGTTTAAGAAAATTGACTTTTTTTGGGTAGCAATAATGTCAGAGATCGAAATGCCAGAGAAGACATGGTCAAAATCAAACCAAAAAGAAACTGTAATTGAAAAAACCTAATGGCCAAACTATAGAAAGAGCGTTGAATTTTTTTTTTAAATTAGGATTATGTATGCAAAAATGGTTTGTTGATAATTTTTGATAAGGATGAAGTTACTTGAGGTTTTACATTTTGAAAAGCTTTGATTTTTTTGAGGGAATTATACCTCAAGCTTTGATAGACAAAAGACTTTCACATTTTTGTTTTCTCCCAGATAAGATACAAAATGTTCTGAAAAATATTAATCCTGTACACTTGTAATTTTGAAATGCGTCCTTTAATTTTATTATGATTAACTAATAGTTATGAATTATCTTTAAAAAAGTAAATTATTGAATTAGAGATATTTAAACTTCATATCTTTAATAATACATGCTTACTTATGAAAAATCTACAGTACAAAAACAATTGTTCACATATTTAATTGTTTAACTTTTCTTCTTTTTTCTAGCTTGTCCAAGTAATTTTGTTTATCTTCCAAGTTTCAACAAGTGTTACAAATGGATGGTTGGTTTCTTGAACTGGACTGAATCGCGGAAAATGTGCAATGTTATGAAATCCCATATGCTGGTTGTTGAAGATGCTTTGGAATTCAAGGCTCTCAATGCTTTCAAATCTCTACCCTATGGTTAAAATACTCAGTGATGATGATGATGATGATGATGATGATGATGATGATGACGATGACGACGACGACGACGACGACGACGACGACGACGACGACGACGACGACGACGATGACGACGATGACGATGACGATGATGACGATGACGATGACGACGATGACGATGACGATGACGATGATGATAATAATAATAATAATAGCAATCTAATGATTATTATTGTTAATAAACATTTTAAACATTTATAATTTTACATATTTTTTTACAGATTTGAGTAAAATTTACTTTAATTCCAATTAATGAAGTTAATATTGCTAATAAATATAAAATATTTATAAAATTATAACTTCATCGATATTAATTAACTAATGAATAACAAATAAATTTAGCAATGAATTGCAGATAAGGTTTTTTCTCCACATCAGTAATTAAGAAGTAACAAATCAGGTTTTGCAAATGTTTCCAGGAGATGCTAAAGTGGACTATTCCCCATGTTTGGTCAGGAATCTGCTGGCTTGGGCTTCAGCCGCTATGATCAAACCCAATAAAAATCCATTTGCTTGGAAACCATTTCAGATGAAAGATGGCCAAGAACCATATCTCCCCATCAACTTCATTATTTGGGGTATCGCTCAGCCTGACAATCAAAATGGAGATGAATTTTGCACTGAAATCACACAAGATTTCATAACGAATGACATTTCATGTTGGCGCAAAAGATGTGCAATATGTGAAATTGATGTGTGAAAGGTCGCGTTATTAATTCATACACTTTTCAGTTTAATTTTTTTTTTATAATTTATAATTTATTTTATTTCAAAACAAATTGCAGGGTCATCTATGACCTCTTACGTAAATATATACAATGGTTTTAGATGTTCGCGAGAACAGAGTGCAACGATAAGAAGGTTAAGTAATCACTTAATTAGGCGGTAATTATTGAGGTTAAAGAGCGACAGTCAGGATTTGAAGCGAGAAAATGTTGAGGAATTAATGATGTCAGGGGGTAGAGAGTTCCAGGGTTTGACGACTCGGTTGATGAAGAAGTGTTGCCTGGTTTGGTGGAACATTGTTCTTGTCGTAGACGAAGGAGATGACCGCGAGTTCTTGAAGTAAGAAACGAAGGGAATTCCGGAATTGTGCACTGAACAAGCCCGTGAACTATTTTATAGCAGAAGCATAGGTCGCTGATAAGCCGTCTATGTTCAAGAGTATTGAGTCCCAGTAGCCGTAATCTGGTATGGTAGGGCAGAGATCTAAATCCGGGTATGGTTCTTGTAAAATATCTTTGGACAGGTTCGATCTTTCGTACGAGCTGCTTGCTATGTGGGCTCCATATTGGGGAACAATATTCGAGGATAGGTCGGACATAAATGCATTATGCTCTGGTTAGAATTTTTTTGTGTCTTGTACGAAAGCATTTAAGGAGTAGTCTCAACCTCACAAACAATGGTGTTAATGTGAGCTTTGTAGGTGAGTCTGTTATCAATGAGCACCCCAAGATCACGGGCGCTATCTGATACAGGTAAGGTTTGTGAGGCAATTGTGTAGTTGCTTGATGGAGTCTTGATGCGTGATGTCTTGATGGAAATTTGTATGCATTTTTCTAGAGCCAGCTGTAATTGCCATTTATTGCTCCATAGCATCAACTCGTTGAGTGCAGTTTGCAAGGAAGAGTTCTGAGGAGATGAAGATTTTGAGTAGAGTTTGATATCATCTGCAAATAATTTTAATTTGACAGATTTTTTAGCGAGTGTGTCGGCAACATCGTTTATATAAATTAGGAACAGCGTAGGTCCGAGCACACTCCCTTGAGGCACATCACTGATTACATCGCCATTGATGGATAGGTGGCCGTTTATTTTGACTGATTGAGATCGGTTTGATAGGAATGCTTCGAGCCACGAAAGCAGGTTGTCTGAGAATCCATAAGCCCGAAGTTTGATCAGCAGCTTTTGATGAGATACTGAATCGAATGCCTTCCTGAAGTCAAAGTATATGATGTAGGTGCCCTGCTGCATTGACATGGACCAGTCGTTTGTGCATTCCATGAGGTTTGTGCATGTTGATCTGAAGTTAAGAAAGCCATGTTGTTCAGGGTTTAAGTTTTAGACAGATAGGATAAAAAATTACATTTACAGTTTGCAAAATTAATTTAATTCCAGTAAACTCCGAGTTCATTTACTTTGCGTTATTAACAAAAATCTTTAATCATACATACTTCGATAGAATCGATATTTTCACTATTTCACTATTGCGCACAGTTAAGGCACTGATTTTTTTTTAGTAAGGCAGTGTTCTGAACCCGGAAATGGCTCTTATAAAATATTTTGGATGCGTTCGATTTTAAGTACGAGCTTCTTGCTATGTGTGCTCCATATTGGGGAGCAATATTCGAAGATAGGTCGGACATAAGTGCAATATGTTCTGGTTAGAATTTTTTGTTTTTTATGTGAATGCATTTAAGGAGTAGTCTCAACCCCATAAATTCTTTATGGACAATTGTATTAATGTGAGCTTTGTAGGTGAGTTAGTCGTCAATAAGGACTTCAACACGCGGGTGTTGTCTGATAAAGGTAAGGTTTGTTACTTGGTGGAATTTTGCGTGACGCCTTGATGGGGATTTGAATGCATTTTTCAGAAGCCAGCTGTAATTCCCATTTATTGATCCACAGCACTAACCAATTGATTGCTGTCTGCGAGGAAGAGTTCTGAGGAGATGATGATATTGAGTAGAGTTTGATATCGTCTGCAAATAGTTTTAATTTGACAGGGTTTTTAGTGAGTGAGTCAGCAATGTCATTTATATAAATGAGGAAAAGCGTGGGTCCAAACACATTTCCTCGAGCACACCTCTGATTACATCACCGCTGTTGGATAGGTAGCAAACGAACGATAGATGGACCAAATAACTAACAAATATTAATAAGTGCAAATATTCGTTTGACGTTGAATGTGGGAAGCTCACTGACTTATTTTTGATCCTAATCAAACTTGTCGTTCATATATAAATATTAGCTAGAAGTAAGTAATGATGTATCTTATGACCTGTTTCAAAAACCAACAATGACATAAGACAACCTCTAGATAACTAACAAATGTTTAAACAAGTGCAAGGAATGATGATCCTAAAAATGTTTAAATAGAACCACTTACAACATCAAAAACGTGATCGAATTGCATTTGAGGTGAGATTCTGGTTTAAAATTAAAACATTTCAACCATGATTTCCATTGCATTCTTTGAACCTTCAGAACTTCGATATGATGAAAACTTTGTTTCTTGTTGCTGCGACTTTGTGTGTCGCATCTGGAACTTTACTGTCTCCAGAAGATGAACAGCGAGTTCTTGATCATCACAACAAGCTCAGGAGAGGAGAGGGCTCGAGTAACATGAAAGAAATGGTAACCGTCTTTCTACAGATCAAGTTTAAGTTTATAAAAAAAAATATCTTGAAGTTTAAATATTTAAACTAAATTTAAACCGACAGAAGTGGGATTCAGCTTTGGCTCAGACTGCAAGCATGTGGGCTGATGGCTGCGTTTTCGAGCACGGACATCCGACTGATGTAAAGACCAACTACAGATACGTCGGCCAAAACATGTTCTGGAGCAGTTCCAAGTCAGTCGATGCTGTTGTTGGAATCCAAATGTTCTTTGACGAAAAGAAGGATTATAACTACACCGAAACCAAATGTAGAGAAAAGGCAGTTTGCGGACATTATACTCAGGTATAATTAAATAATTATTCGTTTATAAATTGAAAGTAATAATACAAAGCAAACATTCTATATGGCAGGTTGTTTGGGCAGCTTCGGACTACGTTGGTTGTGCTGCAACCGTCTGCTCCGGAAAGATGGAAGAAGGAAAAGTCAGTGGAACCTTGATGGTTTGCAACTACGGTCCAGGGTGAGACAAGCATTTCAATAATTTGAGATTTGTAACGAAATGGTATTTGAGAAATATTCATTCGTTTCACTATTTTTTCAGTGGAAATTATCGCGGTGCGAAGCCATTCAAAGCTGGACCCGCTTGTTCCGAATGCGAGACCGGGCACATTTGCAGGGATGGCTTGTGTTACAAGCCCTGAAATGCCTCAAAGATTCAATTTTGCTCTTAAAATAGCAATTATTCATATAACTATTTGTTTAAGAAAATAACTTCTTTTTTTTTAATTAAATGAATTTGAAAACATTTTTAGTTATTTAGTATTTTTTCGAGTAAGCGTTCTTTTTGAGAAAGAACACATCTATTTTAAAGTAATTTTATTTTATTGTCGAGTAAATCAACACATTGTTTTTTGCCTTTGTTAAGAAAAACTTAACGCACCGATATTTCGCTAACTGAATACCATCTGCTCAAGATGGCTGGCTGCCGATCCATAGTCGTATCACTTTCAAAATTGCCCTCATGACATATCACACTTTAGCAACATCCACCCCATCTTATCTTCATCATATACTAGATCGCCGCCAAACATCTGGTCTTCGTTCATCGTCAGCAACTCAACTTCACCAACCGGTACATAAATCATCCCTCCCAAACAGAGGCTTCTCGTACGCCTCTCCAGCTGTCTGGGACAGACTTCCTTCCACCGTCAGAGCCCAGCCATCCCTGGAACTCTTCAAACGCCACCTGAAGACCCATCTCTTCAGGACTTCATGGGACAGCGAAGACACAAGGCGCCTCTGACGCTTCGCACGTGGTGCTTTATAAATCAATTATTATTATTATTATTATTTAGATTTTTTTAAAGTTTTCATGAATTATATTTTCTGAAATTTCTTAATTAGTTTCTTTTCTATTGCAGAAAAATGTCGTTGTTCAAAGTAATTTTCAATCGTTAGTAGGCATTAATGATAACGAAATGAAAATCATTTGGAGAACAGATAATAACATTTTAAAACTTTGAATATAAAGGCCACCCTAACGTGCGTGTCACCTTCACATTTTATTTTGCTGCATTTGTGTTTCTCTAAAGTTTCTTACTTTTCAAGCCCTTAAATAAATAATTAAAAATATTATTATGTTACGTCGCTTTTGACCAATTCTGAGGTTGGATTTTATCATTAACATGCGTTCGCATTTGTCTCGTTTCTGTTGAAACGTAGATTCGTGTTCACATCCAATTAAATTCGGCGTTACTCAAAACCCTTGAGTTGGGCTTAGTAAATATGTGTTCATATACTGTATTGTGATTGGGAATGTTTTAAAAGGCATTCTACCAAATCTTTATCACATAAGGAAAAAATCGAGAGCAATTATAAAAATGTATTTTATCACTAAAACAATCTTAATTATTCATATAATGACAAATAATGCATTGCAATAAAACATTACATAAATCTCTTAAAGTCATTGCAGTTGTTTGCCTCATAAAATGTTGTCCAAGACATTGTTGCTAGAGAGAATGATGCCTATCATTTTCCTGTTATTACTCCTAAACAACGGTTGCTTCTCCGTTACCATGAGTCGTTTTATTTCTTCAACTCCACCTAATCTTGATATTCTGGATCTTTACTATGATTTCCTGCTCTCAAATTTGAGTTCAGTCGATCCACCGATAGTTGTGGACAAAGTCAAAAGCAGGACTCAATGTTCTCTCTTGTGTTTGGGTAACACCAAGTTCAGATGTAACGGTTTCTCTTATTCCTCTGAAGAACAATCATGTCTTTTGATGTCAATGTTGAATTCAAAGAACAGAAGCAATTCCTCCTATTCATTCAAAAGAATTCCAGGTGAATTATAATTTCGATATTGAATTGTTCTTTTATCATGTAAATGAATAAAAGTAATAAATGAAAGAACTTGCTAGGTGTTTTTAATTGTGCATCTTAGATTTAATTTACATTTCACAAGATAAATGTAGAAAAATCATTCCAGATTGTCCGAGTAATTTCGTTTACCTCCCAAGTTACAAAAAATGTTACAGCTGGTTGGTTGGAATGTTGAACTGGGTTGGTGCTCGTAAAAAGTGCAATGAAATTCATTCCCATCTGCTGGTGACAGAAAATTCTTTGGAATTCGATGCCCTCGATGCTTTCAGTTCTCTATCATATGGTTAGCATTGTAATTACTGATTACAATTTCATTGAATTAAAGAAATATTCAAAATATACAAATTACAGTTGATCCCCATCCTTTAATTGGCTTTATAACACCATTGCTCGGCGTTGGTGTGGTTATTATCGCTCGTTGGCGAAAACGCACCGCGTGTTTTTGTGTTTTTCGCTGTTTTCTCGGATTATAGTCAGGCCAAGCAAAGAATCGGCCTGGTTTCCACATGGCTCTACTTGGTTCATACACTCGAGAAGAACTTCTGTCTCTTCTCCCCCACTCAATAGAAGGTTTGAAAGTCAGCAGAGCGGTGAGAAAAATGTTATTTTCTCATAAAGTATGGAGCTCTCGACGAGTTCGTTCTGCAAAGTTACAACTTCTAAGCCAAGCCTGTAGATGCCAAGCCAATTTGAAACTTGGCCTACTTAATTCAAGATCGGCTGTTAAAAAGGCCGCCCTCATTAAAGACAGCATGCATGATGGGGCGTTTGACGTCTTCGTTTTGACTGAAACTTGGATACCGTCCGACGCTCCTGGATGCATCCTGCATAGTCTCGCTCCTGACAGCTTCATCACCGTTCATCAACACCGTGGATCTTCAAACGACAAGCGCGGAGGTGGCATAGCTGTCATTCACCGTCATGAATTGAAGTCCACTAACATCGTATCTCCTGCTCATGCTGAATTCGAAGGCCTCCACCTCAAGTTCAACAATCGCAAGACATCATTCATCATATCATCCTTATATCGTCCACCTGGCCCCGTCACGTCATCTTTCTTAAAAGAGTTTGAAGACCTCATCGAGTTTATTTCTTCCCACAACCTACCCTTCATCATTTGTGGAGACTTCAACGCCGCTGGTTCAGGTACCATCATTGATGAACATCTAGAAAAACTGATCGACTCCCATGGACTCATCTAACATGTAACTTCTCCAACTCACTCCAAAGGCCACACGCTAGATCTGCTCATCACCCCATCATCACACGATAGCCTCGTCTCAAGTATAGAAATAAAGGAAGTCACCTACTCTGATCATCATCTCATCTCCTGCAATATCTCCGTTGACAAACCTCCCCCCTCCACCCGTATCATTCATTGCCGTAGCCTCAGAAGAATCGACTTGGACGTTTTTGAGGAAGACCTTCTTCGCCTTTCTGAAGAACTCCTAATCAGCGATCTCGACACTGACGGCTTCGCCACACAGGTCCATAAATCTCTAGAGGAGCTCCTCGACAGACACGCCCCAATCAGGAAGTTTTCCATTCGTGTCGGTCACCATCCTAATTACCAGCTCTCTCATGAAGCAATCGAGGCAAAGAAAAACTGCCGGCGCTTGGAACGTCGCTATCTTCGTCAACGCAATGACGCCGCCAGGCAACTCTACAAGTCTGCCAAGGAAACAGCCAAGATTGCAATCCTAAAGTCAAGGGCCTCCTCCATCAAGGAAGAACTCAAGTCTGATGTAAATCCCCGTTCCATGTGGCGCTCTCTTCACAAATTGCTTCACAGCCGTCCTCCTCAATATTATACCGACGATGAGTGCTCAAACTTGGTCAATTCTTTTAACTCTTTTTTCATTTCAAAGATTACCAAAATCCACGAATCAATCGCCAACACCCTCGCCTCATCAACCATCTCATCTTTTCCAGCCAGGCAATTCTCAGGCACCCCAATCTCGGTCCTAAAACCTGTGTCTTCGGAAGAGGTTCTCAAGCTTATTCACTCACTGCCCAATAAGTCATCTCCTCTCGATACTCTTCCTACTCCTCTTCTCAAGAAATTCGCTCTAATTCTATCCCCAATCCTCTCTAAACTAGCAAACCTATCTTTCAGTACTGGCACTTTTCCGTTCATATTCAAGAGGGCCCAAGTCCTTCCCCTTCTAAAAAAGCCAAGCCTTGATCCAAGCTCGCCTACCAATTATAGACCCATCTCCAACCTTTCTACCATGTCAAAACTGCTAGAAAGACTCATTCTTTCCAGAATCCGACCTCACATCACAGCATCCTCTAACTTCTCTTCTCTCCAATCTGCCTACAGACCTGGTTTCTCTACAGAAACAGCCCTTTCACACATCTTTAACAATCTCACCGACATCTGTGGCAAGGGCAACTGCGCTGTGATGGTCGGACTGGATCTCTCGGCTGCCTTTGATACCATAAACCACCAGATATTATTGGAGAGACTTCAGTCTGACTTTGGAATCAATGGCCTAGCACTTTCCTGGCTACAATCTTACCTTTCCAACAGAACCCAATATGTAAAACTAGGCGATTACTCCTTCCCTCCAGTTGAACTACTCGCCGGTGTTCCTCAAGGCTCTGTCTTGGGACCTTTGCTTTTCACAACCTATACTTCACCTTTGTCTAACATTATTCTTAACTTCAACATATCCTTCCATCAATACGCCGATGACACAAGTCTTTGCTCTATTCTTTCCAGCCATAACATCACAGATCAACTCGAGAATTTGAGGAAGTGCACGGATGCCATCAATGATTGGCATCTCGTTAACTTTCTCCAACTGAATCCTCAGAAATCTGAAATTATGTTTATTGGCACACCCACTCGCCTCAAAACTCTGTCGCCTCCTCTTTCTATAAGCATCGCTGGCACCCTCCTTCCTTCATCTACTACCCTCAAGCTCCTTGGTGTTATTTTTGATTCACACCTCACCTTTAAAGAACATTCCGCTTCTATTATCAAATCCTGCAATCATCTCATCTGGGCTATCCGGCACATCCGTCCTCTACTTTCCGTTGATACAACTTCTGCCCTTGCACGCTGCCTTGTTCTCTCTCGCTTAGACTATTGTAACTCTCTTCTTTATGGCACATCTGCTTCTTTAATTCAATCTTTGCAGCGCGTTCAAAACAAGCTTGCCAAGCTCGTCCTCATCAACTCTACCCTCAATAGCATAGACCGTCTGAAAAAATTGCACTGGCTACCTATCCATAGTCGTATCACTTTCAAAATCGCCCTCATGACATATCACACTTTAGCAGCATCCACCCCACCTTATCTCCATCATCTACTACATCGTCGCCAAACATCTGGTCTTCGTTCATCGTCAGCCACTCAACTTCACCAACCGGTACATAAATCATCCCTCCCAAACAGAGGCTTCTCGTACGCCTCTCCAGCTGTCTGGAACAGACTTCCTTCTACCGTCAGAGCCCAGCCATCCCTGGAGCTCTTCAAACGCCACCTGAAGACCCATCTCTTCAGGACTTCATGGGACAGCGAAGACACAAGGCGCCTCTGACGCTATGCACACGGCGCTTTATAAATTAATTATTATTATTATTATTATTATTTAATGTTTAAGTAGCGACTTTAAGCCGACACGAACTCCTTGTTGCAGCAACTAAATTTTTATATTTATAAATTGTTAATGTTTAACAAAATTTTATATCAGAAAAATTTTATCTTTTATTTACTGCATCCATTTCTTTAGTAATTGCGATTTTCATTCAGCAGTAATTTTGCTTCTTTGATAATACAAGCTTTATCTATAACTCAACCCCTTGAGGGTTACTGTTTATGACACTAAACATTTAAATTTGTGATTTAACCCAGTGGTCTCCATCCCCGGACCTTTTCCAATAAATTATTTCTATTTTATTTACAAAAATAAAAATAATTTGTAGGGCTTGAGAACAACCGCTGCCATCTCTTTGCTAGCGTGTTATTTAACAGCGTATTGATTGATGTCGTTAAAGATATTAACCGCATGTCTCAATAAAGGCATTCATGGATGACACTACAATGGACAATAAGGTTTTTCAAAATGCCATAGACAAATTGGACGGCGTGTTATGAAGAAGCCAATGAGAGCTTTCGAAGTCGCTCGAGACCAGGCAACAGTGACCACCATAAAAAGGCCAACCAGAGTCTCTCTTAGCAGGCGATAATTGTTGAGTCTTGAAGGAAAAATCCGACAGGGATTTGGCTGGTCACTGGATGAGCCCCCCAAAAACATCAGAAGAACCAAAAGGCCGAAACGTTTGAATATACGGTAACTCCTCTGATGATCTATGTCGGAGTTCCAAGGAGTATTAAGAAATACCATGCTATTACGGCATATAACATAAATAATATAAAATATAGGATACTGTTATGACCTTAGAAAACAACAAAAATGAAAGATTTATTGGAACTGCGAAACATTGATGTCTGTTTGACTACATTTGACATTTATGAAAAATTATTGAAAAGTATAATTTTTAGTTAAATATGTACAAAATGTCAGCATTCGTTTATTTTAAAACTGTAGTAAAACACAACCCTTCTGTAAAGCATTGTTCATCACAGCAGTTCCACTTTTATAAGCATAGCTATATGGCGATATGGAATAAATGTTGTGTGAAAACTATGCTTTTATATTCTCTCAACATGGGCAGAGTGACATATAAATTAGTTTTATTAAAATTCTTTCGGTTGACTCTCAGTAACAATAAATGTTTTGAAAATGTTTTGGGGTACATATGTACCTCAGTCAGTTAAAACTAGAAATTTGTTTACCTTATGCATCCAAAGGTTAACCGGTTTGGCCAATTTATACCTTTAATAGACCAATTTATTAAGAAATGCCAATAACCCTTATTTGCTCACTTATATTCGTAGGAGATGCCAAAATTGACTACTCCATGTGTTTGAAAGGAAACTTGCTAACTTGGACTTCAGCCGTTATGATCAAACCAAATAAAAATCCATTTGTTTGGAAACCATTTCAAATGAAAGATGGCTCAGAACCATATCTCCCCATCAGCTTTATTTTTTTATTTTTTTTTTATTTATTTATTTATTGAAACCAAAAAGAGGGCCACAAGTGACCGCTAACACAAATTGGTGTCTGGTAATCAGTACATATACCAAATTTAGGTCAATTAAATTGTTAGAAACTTTTTCAAGTCAGTGTTGGAAATGCAGGCCTTAAACCGACTATGAGTTGTAGAGTTGACAATATCTGGGGGCAGAGAGTTCCAGGGTTTCGCGATTCGGTTGGTGAAGAAATGGAGCCTGTGAGTAGTTGAGCACTTTTCAGGGCGTAGACGGAGGGTATGGCCACGAGTGCGAGATGACAGGAAATTGGGGAATTTGGAGACGACGCAGTGAGTGAAGCTGTGTAACATTTTGTGACAGAGGCATAAATCATGGATGAGGCGTCGGTGTTCGAGTGTCTTGAGTCCGAGTTTTTGAAGTCTGCTCATATAAGGTAGATTTCGTAAACCTGGTATGGCCCTTGTGAAAAACCTTTGGACTCGCTCGATCTTTGTTATGAGCTGCTTGTTATGGGGGCTCCAGACCGGGGAGCAATATTCGAGGATTGGCCGAACATAGGTGCAGTATGCTCTGGTCAATATTCGTTTGTCCCTTGAGCGAAAGCATTTGAGGATTAGGCGTGTTCTGACAAAGGCCTTATGAATGATGTTGTTGATATGGGCTTTGAAGGTGAGTTTACTATCGATGTTGACCCCAAGGTCGCGTATATTGTCTGTGAAGGATATGGGTCTTGAGTAGATTGTGTATTTGTTGGGCATGATGCTGCCCCCAGCTGTTTTAATGGAAGCATGGAGGCATTTGTCTGGGGCTAATTGTAATTGCCATTTTTCGCTCCATAGCACCAACCCGTCAATAGCAGTTTGTAAGGAAGAGCTGTGAGAAGATGATATTGAGTATAGCTTGATGTCATCTGCGAATAGTTTGTATTTGACTGAGTTGTCTGTAAATGCGTCCACAACATCGTTTATGTAAATAAGGAAAAGAGTTGGACCCAGCACACTCCCTTGAGGCACACCACTAGTAACATCTTTATTGTTGGAGAATTGCCCATTCATTTTGACAGCTTGAATTCTATTTGCTAGAAATTTCTCTATCCATAAAATTAGATTGCCCGAAATTCCATAAGCTTGAAGCTTTATCAGCAATTTTGGGTGAGACACTGAGTCAAAAGCTTTTTTGAAATCAAAGTATATAATATCAGTGGCCTGGTGGAGTTGCATTGAGATTGACCAGTCGTTGGTACATTCGATCAAATTAGTACATGTTGACCTCAAATTCAAAAAACCATGTTGATCAGGAGATATTAGGTTGTTTGCCTGAAGATAATTCAGTATGTCTTTATTGATCACCTGTTCCATTGCACGACAACAAGAGGAAGTTAGTGATATTGGTCTGTAATTCCCTGGATCCGATGTGGAACCTTTTTTGTGGATTGGAGTGATATAAGCTGAGCTCCAATCAAGGGGTATCTCATGCATATTGAAAGAAAAGTTGAAAATATGGCAGAGTGGTAAGGAAAGTCCAGCAGCACAGCTTCTAAGGAGACTATTTGTGATACCATCAGGTCCAGATGACGAAGAGGGTTTGAGATTTCGAAGTGTGTGATAAATGCGATCAGGAGTGAAAATGATTTTTTCTAGTTTATTACTGGTTCGAGGAGACATGGTACAGTTTGAGCCATCATCGACTGTAAATACACTGCAGAAATAATTATTGAAGATATTGGCCATCTCAGTTGGATCACAGGTGAATGTTCCATCATGTCTTTTTATCTCCTGTATTGGATTATGTGTTGCTAGCTTTCTATTAACAAATCGATAGAAGCGACCAGTATCTCCGGCTGCTATAAGTGAGCTTTCCTGTGACTTATGGTAGTCTTCTATGCTCCTCTTGAGATCTCTAGAAAATTGTCGGTAGATATTTTTGTCTTCAGTTCTCCCACTTGAATGCCATTTATGAAAAGCATGAAGCTTCAGTTTCTGAGCTCGAATGATGAATGTAGGGTAAGATGGCTTGGATTTGGTAGTGGTGTTGAGTTTGACACGTTCAGGACCTATTTATGCCGTTGCTAACAATATCTGTAAAAACTCTCCAACAGTCATCAACAGAGAAGCAGTATTGGAACAACTCGTTCCAATTTGTTTGGCAAAGGTAGATGTCTAGATTTTCATAGGCTGATTTGGTTAAGTGTCTGTAGCTTAGTTTATGAATTGTGACTGGTTGGGTTGGAAGATTCGTTGTGAAGACGATGGTGTTATGGTCGCTCTGAGAGATTGGTGGCATTATCCTGATGTCTGATATGAAACGTGGATCGTTGGAGAAGAGCAGGTCTAGGATGTTTGATTGTCGCGTTGGTGACTGGACAAACTGGTGAAATCCCATTTCGTCAAATAAGTTGATAAATATTTTATAGATTTCATTGTTAGGGTGGGAGTAGTTTTGCCAGTTGACATACGGAAGGTTGAAATCTCCCATGACGCAAACCAGTCCAGTATTCCTGCACAGATAGTCCAAACAGCGGGCGCTTCTATTGGCGTACTCAACAGAATTTGAATTGAAACCAGTTGGTCTGTAATAGACAATAACTCGGCAAGTTGAACAAGACGTAAGAATATCCACACAGACTATTTCAATGGACTTGTACTCCAATGGTATGGGTATTTGTCGAACTTTGAGATTTTTCTTGATGAGTAGGGCTACACCTCCTCCGCGAGAGCCTCTGTCCCAACGAAAAGCCTGATACTCTTTTAACAGAAATAAGCCGTCGGGTTCATTGTCCAACCAAGTTTCAACCAAACCAAAAACTTCTAGGTTGTGGCTTTTCATAAACAAAGATAGTTCTTCTCTTTTGCTGATTAGGCTTCTGATATTTGTGGAAGCCCATGATTTTAGTTTATTTCCGAAAGGGCTGAGAGGTTGATTGTGTCTGAACCGCGGATGCCTTAGTTGAGCCACTCTGAGCGGTTTTCAGTCTTCTTTGGCATCTTTTCTGGTAGGCCGCTTCAGCTTCGCTGGGCGTCAAGTCATAATTCATGAACACTTTTCGGACGGCAGCATCTTGGGAAATTCTGAGAATTCTGGATGACGAGATCAAGTCTCTTACTGCCTCAGAGTTCGAAAGAGTGAGACAGAGCTTAGTATTAGTAGGATCTCTCCCAAAGCGGCGTATATTTGTGATGGCAGGCTTCACAGTGAGATTCTGCTCGATGAAGTTATTTACAAGTTTGCTATCATCGAGTGATGGCTGAGCTGGTAGGCCGGAAACAATGACATTTGTTGAGCGCTTGCTCTTCTCAACTCTTTCCCTTTCGACATTCCACAAGACGTTCTTAATCTCTGCCAAATCTACGCTGGGGGCTCGAGTTATAAATGATTGTTCGAGAGTCTCCATCCTGGACAGAAACGTTTTAGTCATCTCGTTCAGAGCGTCAGTCAAAGTTTTGGTTATTTGAGACATCATGACCTGAATTGTTGTTGAGAATGCTTCCAGCATCTTGTTCATATTGGTGTTCATTTGGCCAATGGCATTTGTCATGTGTTCGCTTGCTTCATGACAGCGTTCAGAATAACTTCGAGGCTATCCGGCGTTAAGGACCTCGCCATTTCAAACAAACTTACCGAATTAGTGTATTTCAGTGAGAACAACAAACGTAGACAATTAGCTGGAAGTATATTCGATTTATAACGATGTTTTGTGCGAAAATCGACGGAGAAAAGTAAATCAGCCCGCACTCTATTAACGCTCACAACCGAGTTGGGCTTACGGAATGCCTGATAACAGTGGTTCAGCGGAATTTTGCACGGAATTGACTCACAGTTTTATGTTTAACGATATAAGATGCCGCTCTTTAAGATGCGCAATATGTGAAATTGATGTGTGACCTCATTTTAATCGGGTTCTCAATCATGAAAATGTGCCGCTCAGATACTACACTTTTTTGCGCACACTGAAAAAAATTAGAGGAAAAATTAATACAAATAATATTAATATATAAAATAACAAATGTGCTGGCATATTATGAATGCGTGACAATTGGATCCTAATTTTATGTTTTGTTCAAATTATTCTTTTGTTTGTTGCTAACATTTATCAGTCTATTCTGAACTAAAACGAAATTGTCAACTAAACTAAAACAAAATAGTTAAACTTTTCTTAACTTTTTTCTGTCAAATTTTCTGGAATATTTTTTCATCACAATATCAGTAGACAAAATGAGTCAATATTACAAATTTCATTTAAAATTAATAAAACCGCAAATAGAAACCAAAATATATGATATGATAACATTTAAACTGAAATTTTTTTTTGATTTCAATCTTGACCGAATCTTGTCAATGGTTTCGTCAGCCAGTTTGCATCTACGAGCAGTCAACACCTGTGCAGCAACACTCCTTCAACAGCTGCAGAACTTGGATATATAAACCTTATTGGTTTGAAAAATTCAAAAAAGCTCAAATCTAAACTTTATGTGTGAATGAAATTAGAGCTGGACATAATATTGCAGCAGACACTAAATGTTTATTCAGACAAAGTTGTCATCTTGCACTGAAGTTCTTACCATCTTAAAAGCCGCCTTTTAATTTAACATCTGTGAAGCAAGTTTTCAATACCATTTATATGATATTTATTTTAATATTTATTGACCACTAACACGCAGCAATCAAAAAGAGAGGAAAACAGGAAATCATGAGCATAAACAAGGGTTAGGTCTTTCCAAACCATAGAAAAATAAGAAAATATAATTTTAAAAATTTTAAAATTTTAGTAACTAAACTTTTTTGATTTAGTTAAACTTTTCTTGTAACTAAAAAATAGTTAAACTATTAGTTAGTGACTTTTTAGTTAACTTTTGCTCACCACTGTAAATAACATGCATGGACCTGATGAGCTCTTTAACAATCGTCGATCTTGAATATTTGGCTTTCATGAAGGCTTGTAACTTCCCCTTAATAATATTATTATATATTTTATATTATATATTATATTAATAATAACTAATAAATAATAAATATTAATTATAAATATAATTATAATTATAATAATATAATAATATAATAATATATAATTACATGCAAATTTCAGAGATAACTTTTAAAACTGTATTAAATTAAACTAAATATTTATATTTTTTATTAAACTAATTATTTATAATAATTTTAAATTACGTGAACTTCACGACCTTGTCGCAGAATTTCTTTTTGCATGTACTAAAAATATCGATTCCCATTTTGGAATTCTCGAAATTATAAAAACTTGTGATTTCAAAGACAAAAGATCGCATGATCGAATAATTTGAAATTAATTATTCTTGTATTCATTCTCTGAAATAATTGAACTCAATGAACCGGAAAAAAATTGCTTTACTTACACGACGTTTTTTCAGTTTGAAATCATTCGATTTTTATATTGTACTTGTGAGGATTTTTTTAAAATTTGAATGAGGCCAATAAAATAATTATTTTCTTCGGGTTAAAGAGTTTAATCTACTAAAGTCAAGCGTCCCACTAAGTCTGAATTCAATTGATTAAGGTTGGTTACCAAAGATAGAAGAAATAGTAAAGATGAAGGAATAGCAAACACCAATTTTTTATGTTCAAACGAGTCTTGAAATGAAGGATTTACAGCCAAATAACTACATTCATGAATGAGTTTGCATTGCAAATATATTTAAGAACTTGAAGAAAAGCAGATAATTATACTGTTAATGCGTTAGAAAGTTTTTTAATAGATTATATTGTAATATAATAACAAGCATTTCGTACCCCGCCCCAAGCTAAAAATGTGACCCCGGTCTATCCTTACAAAAGAGACGGATGTTATCGTTGGAATAAAAACTTTGGGCAAATTAATATTCTTCAAAGCGTTCTAAAATTTATGGTCTTAATGTTTAAAAAGTTGCAACTATACATCAAAATGTAAATGAATAAAGATGTGAAACTTTTAACGGAGTCGTTAATCTTGACCGACATTAATCACTGACTCAAAAGTGGAAACAAATTTAAATAATTTTTTAAAATGATATATCACAAAAAAACACAAATCTTTTTTCTATGAAATTTTAAAAAAATGCAAAAATACTGTTGTTAATCTTAGAAAGTATGACAAATTATATAAAAAAAATATCTGGCGTCTAATTTCTATTTGATACAACATTGTTTGATACAGTAAACTCAGAGTGAATTTACAACAAAGGAACAATTCAACAACCAGATTCAGTGGTTAATCTGAGTTGGCATTATATAACATTGCTCTTATTTTGCCCTCACGGTACAATTTAACGTTTCAATTGCAATTAGACGCGTGTTATATGTTTTGCCTCCATGATTATGTTAACATTTCAGATGAAAGAATGTAAAAGAAGCACATTATTAAATTAGTGTAAAAGATAATTTTTATATTTTCTGTGTAACTATTTGTTTTCACTGCTTATCAATGCTAACGAGGTAGCAACATTGATTAGGCTTCACAATTCGTAGAACACACAAACAGGCGATTATAAATTCTGTTTTGCGACCGCTTTCAAAAGCCTTTTAGCAAGTGGTACCTTGGAGACTGAAGAAATAATTTAAAAAAAACATAAATTTCAATTTGTTAGCATTATATCATGATGACCAAAACTTTGTTGTTGGAGAGAATGATGCCTATCATTTTCTTGCTATCAATCCTAAACGATGATTGTTACTCTCTAACTTCGAGTCGTTTTATTTCTTCAACTCCACCTAACCTTGATATTCTGGATCTTTACTATGATTTCCTGCTCTCAAATTTGAGTTCAGTCGATCCACCGATATTTGTGGATAAAGTCGAAAGCAGGACTCAATGTTCTCTCTTGTGTTTGGGTAATACCAAGTTCAGATGTAACGGTTTCTCTTATTCCTCTGAAAAACAATCTTGTGTTCTGATGCCCATGTTGAATTCAAAGAACAGAATCAATTCTTCAAATATATTTAAAAGAATTCCAGGTAAATTTTAATTTTTAACATTGTAATATCGTTTTATTACGTCATTGAAAACGTAATAGGACCAACTCATTTTGAGAGGGTTTAACGAAATAATATTACCGAAACAATTCATGAATTCTTTGATTTCTAAATTCCCAAAAGCGGGCAATAGCATTTTTTTTTCTAATCAAGCAATCAGAGCTATAAAAATCATTACAGATTGTCCGAGTAATTTTGTTTACCTCCCAAGTTACGACAAATGTTACAGATGGATGGTTGGAAACTGGACCTGGGTTGATGCTCGTAAAAAGTGCAATGAAATCAAGTCACATCTGCTGATGATCGAAAGTTCTTTGGAAATGAAAGCTTTCAAAGCTTTCATCTCTCTATCAATTGGTTAGCATTGTAATATCTAATTACGTTAATTATTTACAACTTTAATAGATTTAAATGAATTTGTGAAAAATTAAATAATAGCTAAAATGGCAAAAACTCCCTGCTGATGATTTTTTAGACATTGTTGAAATAAAAGAGTTTGTTCTGTAAATTTTCATATTTATTCATATTATATCCCAATAATGTTATCTTTTATATTGTGAACTCACAATACAATTATTAATTAAATTTGCCAATAATTTCTCTTCTTAGTCGAGTTCAAACTTTATTATGGCTTACACTCATTCCTAGGAGATGCTAAAGTAGACTACTCTCCCTGTTTGGCATCGAAGCAACTAACTTGGATTTCTGCCGTTATGATCAAACCCAATCAAAAGCCATTTGTTTGGAAACCATTTCAAATGAAAGATGGCTCAGAACCATATTTCCCCATCAGCTTTATTAATTGGGGTTCCGGACAGCCTGATAACAGTGGTTCAGCGGAATTCTGCACGGAATTGAACCAGGGTTTTAAAGTTAATGATATAAGTTGCGAAAAGTTAAGATGTGCAATTTGTGAAATTGATATGGGAATTTACAGTTTTTAACATTCGCTCGTTTCCTTTCTTTGTTACTTAATGAAATTAAACTAAAAAAGGCTAATTTTACTATAATATGAATTCTAATGGTTCATTCAGTGCACAATGTACAAATAACTTTTAACTCCATTTTTAAATAACTTAAACGTGTATATTAAAATTGTATTAATTTCACGATAACGTCGTAGAATTCTTTCAGGAAATAAAAAGAAATCGATGCGAAATTAAAAATTCTAGAAATTTTAAAATTGTACCAAAAAGTGGACCATTTTGAACATTTTTGAGATCAATAAAATAATTACAAAAAAATTGTTCTTGAATGATTTAGCTTGTTGGCAAAAAAGATGCGCAATATGTGAAATTGATGTCTGAGAATGCTTTAATCATTCCTGTAGTTTTCATTTTTACTTTTTTTAATGTAATCATTTAATAAAATTAATTCACTTTCGTTTTTTACTTTTCTTGGTAAAATGAGATTTTGAAATCGAAATTTTTCTTCACCGACTTTACTGTTACAATGTATGAGATAAATTCAAAATCATTTGATTTCTGTTATTAACATTTTTAGTATTTCGCAAAGCTTCATTTGAACCATTGGCTTAGCCGCGATGAGACAAGGAAGCTGGTGCCTCTTCCCGTTGCTGCAGGTTCCCTGATTTGTTTTTCAAATCCATGTTTTTCATTAAAGCGGAAAAGAGGCAAGATAACTTCTTTGTGGTCCGTCTGGATCTAAAAAAAAGCTTCATTTTTGCTTTTCCATTACCCAATTGACACGACACAGGTGCACAAAATTTATGCCATCGGTATTGCATGTGAAGAATAGAATGAAGAATAGAAGCACTTGAAAATATGGACAGTGCGCTGAAATGTAGACGTGTGCCATTGTGTGTTTATCAGACGAGAAAACAATAGCAAGCGACGAGTTTCGAGTGTCGAAGTTGACGTTTAATTTATTAGACAAATTTTGCTTCGATGACAAACAAGTAAGATAGGTTAATAAATAATTAGCAATAGGAAATAAGCATTATAAGTATTTGTCACTAAAGGGATGCAAGTGCAACATGTCGTATTAAATTTGTTAATTGCATTAACGTTCAAAAAATCAATTATGTGTAAAACCTTCTTTATTTAATAAATCAAAAGTCATTTCACACTTGAAATCTTTTGAAATAATAATCGCGGCATTTGAGCAGGTCTCCTAGGAACAGGCATGTATATAATAATACATGTATATAATGCTATGTTACTCAAAACATTTTCATATATATTTAAATCGCAACCTTGCTAAGGTAATCTAAATTATTTTTGAACATTTTCCGTGCAGAGAAAATAGTTTGAAATTATTGGAGAGAATAATTCTTATTATTTTTCTGCTGTTGGTCCTAAACCATAGTTGCTTGTTTATAATAACGAGTCGCTTCATTTATTCAACTCCAGCTAATCTTGATATTTAGCAAGATGATACTTATTGATCTTCACTATGATTTCCTGCTCTCAAATTTGAGTTCAATCGATCCACCGATACTTGTGGATAAAGTCAAAAGCAGGACTCAATGTTCTCTCTCTTGTGTTTGCAAAACACCAAGTTCAGATGTAATGGTTTCTCTTCTTCCTATGAAGAACAGTCTTGTCTTTTTTTGCGTGACGTCTTGATGGAGATTTGAATGTATTTTTCAGAAACCATGTAGTTGACATTTGTTGATCCACTGCACTAACCAGTTGATTGCTGTTTGCGGAGAAGAGTTCTGAGAAGATGATGATTTTTAGTAGAGTTTGATATTTGAGTCTGCAAATAGTTTTAATTTGACTGGGTTTTAAGTGAGTGAGTCAGCAATGTCATTTATATAAATGAAGAAAAGTGTTGGTCCGAACACACTCCTTTGAAGCACGCCTTTGATTACATCACCGCTGCTGGATAGGTGGCCGTTCACTTTGACAGCATGGGTTCGGTTGGATAAGAATGCCTCAAGTAATGAGAATGGGCTGTCTGAGAAGCCATGAGGTTGAAATTTGATCAACAGCTTTTAATAAGACACTTATTAATAAAATACTCCCGCCGCATATCTTGAGATAAAGAAAAAAGATTTGAGATGATGAGATTATAATTTGAAACTCGATACAAATTGACATCGCTTTTCTTACGTATTTAAAAGAACGAATTCGGTCCAGAAACATCTTTTTGACCCTCATCAAACTTATCGTTCACATATAAATATTGACTAGAAATAAATAACCATATATTGTTTCAAAAAAATAGATGGACCAAATAAATAAATTAATGTTGCGTTTCTTTCAAATTTTGAATTACAACTGATCCTAAGCCAAATTAATGTGCAATGAAAATATTACAGAATGTCCAAGCAAATTCATGAATCTTAGAAAATATAACAAATGTTGTTGTGTGATACCTGGTTCTTGGAATTGGTCTGATGTCCATAAGAAATGTAATGAGATCGATTCGCTACCCTCTTGTGGTAGACAATGAAGCGGATGCTTTGAAATATTTTATCACGCTTCCTACAAGTTATTATTTTTATTACTATAGCACATCGATTGGTATTATTTAAATGCAATTTTAATTAAAATTTTGGTATAAACCTTAGAAAAATAATTAACTTTAATTCTCATTAGATTGATAGGTGGCCGTTCACTTTGACAACATAGTTTCGGCTGGATAAGAATGCCTCAAGCAATGAGAGCGGGATGTCTGAGAAGCTTTAAATTTGATCAGCAGCTTTTAATGAGACACTAAATTATCATAACATTAGCCTACTCCTGCTACATATTTTGAAATGTAAGATTTGGGATGATGGGATTATCATTTGAAACTCGATAAAAATTGATATCGCTATCATTTCTTACGTATTTAAAAGAACGATTTCGTTTTCGCATTTTCGTTCGAACGTTTGACCCTCATCAAAATTATCGTTCACATTAAATATTGACTAGAAATAATCATATATTGTTTCAAAAACAAACGGAAGATGGACCAAATAACTAACAAATAAATAACAAATGGTTACAAGTGCAAATATTCGTTTGACGTTGACAAATATCATGCACTGACTACTTTATGACACTAATCAATCTTTTTGTTCACATATTAGCGAGAAGTAAATAATGATGTATCTTATGACCTGTTTCAAAAACCAACAATGACATAAGACAACCTCTAGATTAGATCAAATAACTAGCAAATGTTTAATCAAGTGCAAGGAATGACGATCCTAAAAATGTTTAAATAGAACCACTTGCAACATCAAAAACGTGATCGAATTGCATTTGAGGTGAGATTCTGGTTAAAAATTAAAACATTTCAACAACGATTTCAATCGCATTCTTTGAACCTTCAGAACTTCGATATGATGAAAACCTTGTTTCTCGTTGCTGCGACTTTGTGTCTCGCATCTGGAACGTTATTGTCTCCAAAAGATGAACAGCGAGTTCTTGATCATCACAACAAGCTCAGGAGAGGAGAGGGCTCGAGTAACATGAAAGAAATGGTAACCGTCTTTCTACAGATCAAGTTTAAGTTTATAAAATAATATCTTGAAGTTTAAATATTTAAACTAAAATTGAACCGACAGAAGTGGGATCCAGCTTTGGCTCAGACTGCAAGCATGTGGGCTGATGGCTGCGTTTTCGAGCACGGACATCCGACTGATGTAAAGACCAACTACAGATACGTCGGCCAAAACATGTTCTGGAGCAGCTCCAAGTCAGTCGATGCTGTTGTTGGAATCCAAATGTTCTTTGACGAAAAGAAGGATTATAACTACACTGAAACCAAATGTAGAGAAAAAGCAGTTTGTGGACATTATACTCAGGTATAATTAAATAATTATTTATTTATAAATTGAAAGTAACAATACAAAGCAAACATTTTATCTGGCAGGTTGTTTGGGCAGCTTCGGACTACGTTGGTTGCGCTGCAACCGTTTGCTCCGGAAAGATGGAAGAAGGAAAAGTCAGTGGAACCTTGATGGTTTGCAACTACGGTCCAGGGTGAGACAAGCATTTCAATAATTTGAGATTTGTAACGAAATGGTATTTGAGAAATATTCATTCGTTTCACTATTTTTTCAGTGGAAATTATCGCGGTGCCAAGCCATTCAAAGCTGGACCCGCTTGTTCCGAATGCGAGACCGGGCACATTTGCAGGGATGGCTTGTGTTACAGGCCCTGAAATGCCTCAAAGATTCAATTTTTCGGTTAAAATAGTGAAATAACCCGGGGGTCCGCAAATAAGTAAGTTAACTAATAAGTTTATTAGAGCAGGTATTCAGTTAACGGAACTGAATAATAGAAGTTAAGTGTTGAAGGAATTGAGGTACTTAAGGATGCAAATGGATATTTGGGCTTCCAAGTTGTCTTGATTCTCGTTGTTTGTCAGGTGATTATCGAGAATGCCTTTCTGTAGCAAAAATAGATCCCACGTGCCCGGAAAAGATGCCAAATATAATTAAGTACAAATTTAATTATATTAGCAATATAAACTTAATTAATTTCCAAAAATCTAAGTTTACACATTACACCCTCACAAATCTAAATCGTTCGTCCCGAACAGACTGCTGCTCCCCGTGGTACTTCGCCAGTTGGGGAATGTGTGCCACCTTCATTTTTACTCTCGGGACACAATCTCTAACATGGTGCCCATGCATCACCATTGTTTCAATGCAAGCCCTTCCTCTTCTTGTATCTCTACTAAAACGCTTGCTGAAAAAGATCAGCAAAACAACCAACAGCACTAAATGCTCGCCTCGAATCTCCGACGACTTCCGAAGGCCAGAAAGCCCGCCCTGACTGAGAACTCCACAAATGAACTCCTCAGACATTGATCCCATCTTATCAACCCGTACTCACGACCGCCGAGTACCTCACCGCCACCCTTAGTTACAATGACATCCGCAGCTCCAACCTTCACAACATCCACAGCTGAATCGAATTCGGAAACTCCCAACCCCAGTTCCTCCACTGATTCCTCAACTCGAGGAGGCTCCACTCTGGTCTCTCCCAAAGTCCCCCCTTCAATTATTTCTTCGGTTCTCTCCACAACCGATACCAACGAGGCAATCGTGCACGGAATTGGCTCATCGGGCACTGGCGCGACTTCTCTGGAGTTTGCGAAACTTTCCCTCAGCTCACCTTTGTCCTCATTCTCAACATTTATTGGGAGCTTCACTATTGGACTGTCCCCGTCAACTACCAAACTGGCCTCACTCACCTCAGCAAAGGTCTCCTCAGCACCGTTCTCCTCACCCAGCTCTTCCCTCAGCTCCATTCCCGATTCCTCACTCCATGGAAGAAACACTTCGCTTTCCAAAGTTCTTCCATCTACAATTTCCTCGGTCTCCTTCTCAACCGAAACCAGTGTGGCAATCGGGTACACTGCTGAGGCCTCAGCTGGCATGATGTTTATGGTGCTCGATGGAGTCTGCTCCGGTTGGTAGCTAGTAGAGGCCTTGTTGGAGAAAACCTCAGTTACTTTTTCCATCTTTTCTTCAAAGCTTTGCATCATTTTATCCATATTTCCCATCACCCATTTCAGACCCGGATCAACAAATATATAAGCTTCTGGATCCTCACCCTGGTCTACTATCCACGACAGCAGGCGATCCTGCAATTCTTCCCTGGAGCCTTTCGAATCCATTTGCCTCAACTTAAGCTCACGTCTCATTCCAGCAAAAGTTAAATCTTCTAAGACCTTGCTCATGACTTACTTTTTGGGATCCCACTCCTGACACCAATGAAATAACCCGGGGGTCCGCAAATAAGTAAGTTAACTAATAAGTTTATTAGAGCAGGTATTCAGTTAACGGAACTGAATAATAGAAGTTAAGTGTTGAAGGAATTGAGGTACTTAAGGATGCAAATGGATATTTGGGCTTCCAAGTTGTCTTGATTCTCGTTGTTTGTCAGGTGATTATCGAGAATGCCTTTCTGTAGCAAAAATAGATCCCACGTGCCCGGAAAAGATGCCAAATATAATTAAGTACAAATTTAATTATATTAGCAATATAAACTTAATTAATTTCCAAAAATCTAAGTTTACAACAATAGCAATTATTCATCTAATTATTTGTTTAATAAAATAACTCCTTTTTGCTAAATAAATGAATTTGAAAACGTTTTTAGTTTTGGCTATTCCATATTTTTTTGAGAAAATTTTCAAAACGTTACGAATAAGCGTTTTCTGAGAACATTGAATACATTTATTTTAAAGTAATTTTATTTTATTTTCGAGTAAATCAGACATTTTTTGTACCTCTGATAAGAAAAACTTAACGCACCGATGTTTCGCTAACTGAATACCATCTGCTCAAGATGATTAGTTTGAGGCCGATTGAATTTCAATTATAGAGGATTCGTAATATTGGATCTGATTTTGAGTTATGGTATTCTAAAATCTAACAATGGTTGAGCATTGTAGAATTTTTCTTCGATTTGTTAACTTGGTAATTTGTCAAACAAAATTTCTGAAAACCCTATTTGTCACTATTGTTATTGGTCGATCAAAACCTCATTTATAGCCTTGAATATCTATTTTCTGACATTTCGAACGTCACAACCACTTCTGAATAATAGCAAAGATATTGTTGCACACAAAATAAATGGTCCGAAATATTTAAAAAGTAAATTGCTGACAATTTGTAGCGATGACATTTCTTCCATAACTACTTAGTCGAGCAACTATGATTTGTAGGTCTGAAATGCTTAAATAGAGCCGATGAAAATGTAAAGTAATGAGTTAAAACAACGGTAACATCTTTGTTTTATTAAATTAATTCTAAAACTACTGTTGAATAAAGTTTTTTTATTTTTGCAAACGCAGAACGCCAACATGTTGAAGACGTTGTTCATCTTGTCTATGGTTTTTTGCCACGCATCAGGGATGTTGTTGAGCCCCAGAGAAGAACTGGAAGTTCTTAATTATCACAACAAACTCAGGCGTGGAGAGGGTGCCAGCAATATGAAAGAAATGGTAAATATCTTTCTGTATTTTAGCCACTAAACAATATATTTGATATTGAGACAGTAGCTCAAATTTATGGCCTGAACTTTTCAAAGCGAGTGCATTGACATATTTTCTTTGTCATTAGAAATGGGATCGTAGTTTGACAAAAGCGGCAAGCGCCTGGTCCGACCAATGCGTTTGGAAGCACGGACAGCCAAAAGACATAAAAACCAACTTCCGCACAGTGGGCCAAAACTTGTACATGACTACTGGACATCTCAACGTCACTGAAGCTCTTAAGTTATGGTTTGATGAAAAGGCTTTCTACAACATTAATAGCCTGACTTGCAGAAGCGTGTGCGGCCACTACACTCAGGTTATTTTGTAATGCCAAAGTACATGTGCCTGGAACTATTTTACTATATTTTATTTTCAACATTTGCTGAAAACTGTAATACATATAATAAATGATTGAAACACTACATTTGACAGATTGTTTGGGCTGATTCAGCATACCTCGGTTGTGCTGCAACATTTTGTGATAGGTATGGTGTAACCATTATGGTGTGCAACTATGGTCCAGGGTGAGACTATTTCAGATGATTCATAATTTTAACTAATATCAACTAATTTCAACTAGTAACAGAATGCTCTTGTTTCCAAACAGTGGAAATGTTATTGGTACGAGGCCTTACAAAAGCGGAGAGGCATGTTCTGAATGCGAGCTAGGATACAGTTGCAGAAATGGCCTTTGCTACAAGCCATAGCAACTCAACAAAGGACAAATAATGATTCATGAATCGTGGAAACACAATAATGACTTTGAATAATTTTAAGTTGAAATGATGTTAATTTCAGCTTGTCTAAAAAAATAAACTATTGATGGCATCTTTTGCTTGTGTTCTATCTGTAAGATTTGTGATGATCATCACAATTTGACCCATCAAAGAATTATTCACCTTATTATTATATTATATTGTTAATAATTATTATTACTATTGTTATTATTATAATTATTACATTATTATTATTATTATTATTGTTGCTATATTCAATTGAGGTTATGTATTTTTTAACGCTAGATGCAGGAACCACACCCATTCGACCAGCATACCAAAATCATTTTTCAGTAAATGTTGTTAGTAACAGTTATCATTCATTAAGTGCAAATTACACAAATAAATTGTACAACTATATTAAATTAAAGTAAATATTTATATTTTTATTAAACTAATTATTTATAATAATTTTAAAGTGAACTTCACGACCCTGTCGCAGAATTTCTTTTTGCAAGAACTACAAATATCGATTCCCATTTTGGAATTCTTGCAATTGTAATAGTGACTTGTGATTTCAAAGACAAAAGATCGCATGATCACGTAATTTGAAAATACGATCTTGTTCTTGCTAATGCTTTTGTTTTTCTGTATTAATTCTCTGAAATAAATGAACCCAACGAACCGGGGAAAAGTTGCTTTAATTACACGACAAAACTTTTCCAGTTTGAAATCACTTGATTTTTATATTACGTTTGCATGCTTGCATTGCAAATAGATTTAAGAAGTTGAAAAAAGCAGATAATTATACGGTTAATAAGTTAGAAAGTTTCTTATCTAAACAAGCATTTTGTACCCCGGTCGATCCCTATTGAGGAAGTGAATAAAGTTTCTATAACATTATTAGATGAAAACAAGCAAGAAACCAAATTATGGTCAAGTTTGTTTAAAAACAAGGTTGAAACCTTGATCACAGATGTTGAAAAGGTTCAAGGTTCAGTGACAGACACAAAATCTAAAATAGAAATTAACAATGAGAGGCAAAGAAGGCAGAATAATATCGTAGTGTACAACCTGACAGAAGTTGGAAAGTCCAAAGAAAAAGAATTTGTGTCCAAGCTTATGAAAGAAGTAACAGGAAAAAAAAACTTGTCAAAGGAAGGCAGGGAGATTTTCAAAAAATTGCTTGAGGACAAATTAAAAGAGGTCAGCGTGAAGGGAGGAAGCAAGAAGTGGGTTGTGAGGGTCAGGGGACAGCCTGGTGTCTTCCACACAGCTGTTTACAGAAGAGCTGGCGACTGAAATCAACAGAACTAATTATTTACTTTGTATAATTTTCCTTCGTGTTGTTTTCATTTTTGATTCATCGTGCATGCACACTTTCTGTTATTTATTTAAGTTTAATTCAATTTACAGTTCCATGGAGATCCCGATCCATGATTGGGGACTATAAAAATTTTTTGAGGATTTTTTGACTGATTATTTTTTGGATGTTCGGATTGCTTTGTTTGGTTAAAATAAACTTTGTTAGAAGTAAAAAAAAAATAAAAATAATAATAAACCAGGGTTGGTTGGGCTCATATGAGAAGAGGAAGCAGAAATCTAGGAGATATGTGTAACAAGCTTGCAAAAGAAAATTAAAAATTATTCATTTAAGCATACAAAAAACTTAGTTTCTGGGTGTGTGTGTGATTACACATATAACTTACGTTATTGGAATGCTGCATTTTATTAAATCATTAAATATTTAAATATAAATTTTAGAGTTTTGTTTGTTTCGCTGAATTTGATTTTCCCGAGAAATTAAAATGTCATTCAGCGATCTCCAAATATTATCCAATCATGCTCACATTTGTTCGGAATTATTTTTTATAATTTTATATTGGAACTCATTTGTGGATCCAACAATAACATTTTAAAACTTTGATTATAAGGGCCATCCTAACATGCATGTTACCTTCGCACGGTGTTTTAGTGCGTTTGTGAGATCGGACAACTCAGGAAACAATTCGGCATGAGTTTTGCAATGTCAATCGAACAAAAAAATTGCACCGACGACCTACCCTGCTGTTAGTCCTAAATCACGGTTGCTTGTACCTTCATGAGTCATGCAGTTAAATCATTTCAGATTGTCCTAGTCATTTCGTTTACCTTCCAAGTTGCAACAAATGATACAGATGGATGGTTGGTTCCTGGAACTGGGTTGACGAAAATAAGAAAAGTGCACTGAAATAAAAACATGCAATATTGTGTGTTTACCAGATGAGCAAACAATAGCAAGTGACTAAATTGCCTATTAATTATTAAACAATTCACAAATTTTGCTTCTAAGGGACAAAAAATAAGACAGGTTATTAAATGGCTATTCATATTAATCGTTTATTATTAAATTGAGGCGAGGATAAAATGTCACGTTGCACCTTTGATGAAATACAAATGTAACAAAAAATAAATGCGCATTATTAAATCTGTTACAACATACAGCAGTACCCCATTTAACGAATGCAATTCGATCCACTGCCTTGTTCGTTAAGCATGGTACCACTGTAATGAATTAAGCCATGGGTTCCTATTTATTTATTTATTTATTTGATTACAGTCCGTTGTATGACTGAGATGATTTGGAGGCTAGTGAGATTTATTGCCGCGTTTACAACAATATTGATTCATTTTGCTTCTTTCTATTTCTGTACAATGCAACTATCGATTTAGATTGTTAAAGTTTTCATGAATTATATTTTCTTAAATTTCTTAATTAATTTCTTCTCTTGCAGAAAAATGTCGTTGCTCAAAGTAATTTTCGATCGTGTGTAGTCATTAATGATAACGAAATGAAACTCGATTGGGGAAGAGATAATAACATTTTAAAACTTTGAATATAAGGGCCACTCTAACGTGCATGTCATCTTCACATTTTGTTTTGCTGCAATTCTGTTTCTTTTGTGTTTCTTACTATTAAGCCCGTAAATAAATAATTATAAAGACTATTTTGTTGCGTCGCTTTTGACCAATGCTGAGGTTGAATTTTATCATTAACATGAGTTTGCATTTTTCTCGTTTCTTTTGAAAGGTAGATTCGCGTTCGGCGTGCAGGTTAGCCGAATGGGTTGTGTGTCTGCATACGGCGGTAATGGCAACAGTCGTAATGTGTTGTGTTCGAAACCCAGCCTGCACTGCCACCAGCGCCCTTGGGAAGGAGCGCTATATAAATGGTTACAAGAAGCGCCTCTGACGCTATGCATATGGCACTATATAAATGAAGTTACAATTACAATTACAATTACAAATTAATTTCGAAGTTCCCAATGCCAAGAATTAGGCTTCGTGTTCTTAAATTGCGTTTGGAAAGGCTTTAAAAGGCATTCTACCAAATCTTCCTCACATACGGAAGACATCGAGAACAATTATAAAAAATGTATTTTGTAATCCTAATTATGCAATATAACGTTAAATAAATTTCTTAAATTTATTGCAGTTGTTTGCTTCATAAAATGTCGTCCAAGATATTGTTACTGGAAAGAATGATGCCTATCATTTTCCTGTTATTACTCCTAAACCAGGGTTGCTTATCCGTTACCAGGAGTCGTTTTATTTCTTCAACTCCACCTAATCTTGATATTCTGGATCTTTACTATGATTTCCTTCTCTCAAATTTGAGTTCAGTCGATCCACCGATGCTTGTGGACAAAGTCAAAAGCAAGATTCAATGTTCTCTCTTGTGTTTGGCTAACACCAAGTTCAGATGTAACGGTTTCTCTTATTCATCTGAAAAACAATCTTGTCTTTTGATGCCGATGTTGAATTCAAAGAACAGAAGCAATTCCTCCTATTCATTTAAAAGAATTCCAGGTAAAATATAATTTCGATATTGTATTGTTCTTTTATCATGTCAATGAATAAAATAATATTCATTTAAATTCATGAATAAAATAATAATCATTTAAAAGAATTCCAGTTAAACTATAATTTCGATATTGTATTGTTCTTTTATCATGTCAATGAATAAAATAATATTCATTTAAATTCATGAATAAAATAATAATCATTTAAAAGAATTCCAGTTAAACTATAATTTCGATATTGTATTGTTCTTTTATCATGTCAATGAATAAAATAATAAATGACATAAAGGACAAGCTAGGGGTTTCTTTTGATTGTGCATTTTAGATTCAATTCACATGGTTAATTTAGAACAATCATTTCAGATTGTCCGAGTAACTTCGTTTACCTCCCAAGTTTCAACAAATGTTACAGCTGGTTGGTTGGAAACTGGACCTGGGTTGTTGCTCGTAAAAAGTGCAACGAAATTCAGTCACATCCTCTGGTGATCGAAAATTCTTTGGAATTCGATGCCCTCAAAGCTTTCAGTTCTCTATCATTTAGTTAGCATTGTAACTACTGATTACAATTTCATTGAATTAAAGTAATATTCAAAAATATATAAATAAAGTTAACCGCTCTTTGCTGGAGCTCTGTTGTTCTCTTTATATAGGTCTGTTACAAATGATTTTATTTAATCATTTTTATAGAAATATAAATTTTTAATGTTTAACCAAATTTTGTATAAAAAAATGTTATTGTTTATTTAGTGTATTCACTTCAGTAATTTACAATCAGCAACAATCTCAATTTTTATTCGAATTAGAGCTTCGCCTTCAAATTAACTCTTTTGCCCCATTTATTATCAACGGTATTCCACAGCAATGTCTATGATATCCTATACTTATACCATTGATATTATCGTTGTTATAATACACTAATTGGAGGGCAAGTTGGCTCAGAGGGCACACCTGTGAACGACGGTAAAAGCAACAGTCATTACGTGTCGTATTGGCGACCCAGCTTGCATCGCCACAAAGAGCCCCTTGGATGCGGCGCTATACAAATGGCCCCTGACGCCTATGTTTACGGCTAAACATATTATTATTATTTTTTTATTTATTTATTTATTTATTTATTTTCTCGGCCATGCAAACATTAACATATCAATCGTTCAAAAAAAAACCACTCCGAAAGATTTAGTGTCCGCAAAAGGGTCCGAGATCTCCCTGGACATGTAAGTTTAAAAGAACAAGACGTAGCTTGAAATGTCAATAGTACCGAAGAGCATCAACCGTTAATGTTAACGAGAGTTCGAGACTTGGACTTCTTTCTTCGGTGGCACCTGTGAGCCCTCCATATCTTGTAACTGTGATTTAGAACAGCAGTTACAATGTTCATAAGGCCTGTCCTCGTGACGCCGCAATCCTTCCAAAATCTAAACGATTTTTGGGACATCACCCCTCTCCAGTTGCACACAAGCGCGCCAACATTTGGCATAAATCTCAGAGTGCTTTCTGGAGCATTTCTCAGCATCCAAGTGTGAACATCTTGAGTGTCATACTTCTGTACTTTGTCGTCGTACACTCGGTCCAGGTTGTAGACGTCTGAGGTGATGTATGTGTTTCCTTTCCATGCTTCCCATAAATCGGGTATTCTGAGTCCCTGATCTGTAGGAATTCGGGGCTCTACTCTTGTTTTGTAGCCTCTTTTTAACAGTTCGTTTTCCAGCTTTTTCATAACAACATTATGTCTCTCGTGCCTTGTCGGTTCTTGGGCATTTCTGGATCATGTGCCCCAGTGACTCTAAGGATTGACTCATCGCACCCCCTGGGAGCCTGCGGGTTCCATCTTGAAGCTCTAAGCCTGCAATGTAGTGCAGCAGCCCGGATCTTAACGCATCTGATATACTGACCAGAATGAATTCTCGGGACCGCAGCTGAAATCCATTTGCTCATTCCAATTCCCTCGGTGAATGATCTCAGTCTCTCATAATCAGAGTGTTGTTTCTGAGAACATCAGTCATGAATTCATCCTTATAACGGTCTGTCTCGGAGAAAATTTCTGTCAATCTATTCATTCGAAGACGAGGAACCCATTGCCTAAGTTGAAGAATTTCTAGACCTCCGGATTTAACGGGAGCATGATAAAATAGTTTCGGGACATCTTTTGGAAGATGTAGCCAATGCCTTGTTGCCCTTCTAATCGCGGTATCTGCGGAGTTCAGAGAACCGATGAATATCTCGTCATAGGTAAGTTTATGTACCAGACTTGGTAGCAAGTGAACTTTTAAAATATAAAGGCGTTGGAAAGGTTTTATTGGTGCTCTTGAAATTGAATGGAGCAGTTTTTGAATCTCATCTCCGATCGATGCTGGCTGCTTCCGGACTCCAATCCCCAGGTATTTGTACGTCTGTGAGACATCGATTGTTTTGATATCTTCAGATTGTAATTTGAGGTACGTTCTGGGGTTGACTATCCAGCGTTTCTCTCTGCAGTGGGCTTTAGTTCTGAGTGTAGCCCATTTGTTTGGATTGATCCTTAGACCTGCGCTGCTCATTGCACTCTCTAGTTGCTCCATCAGTCTTTTCATTCCGATGTCCGTCGTTGACATTAGGACCAGATCGTCGGCAAATGCAATGTAATTGCACTTAGTCGTCGAACCTCTGCCAGCCGTGACTCCAATTGATTGGTCCAATTTGCTGGTTATCATGTCTATGACCGCATGTGAGACATGAATAGGTGGGGGGACATTGGATCTCCCTGACGGACTCCTCTTTTCACTTGAATTTTTTCACTGAGACCCTCCTTGGTTTTCAGATAAACCTCACCTTCTTTGTAGAGTTCTGCTAGATACTCTAAGAAGAGTGGTGGAGTGCCAAGTCTGGCAGCCGCTCTGAGTATGGTGTTATGAGACACGGAGTCGAAAGCTTTCGTAACATCAACAAAGGTCAGGTTTAATTTTTGGAGCTGTTCTCTCTTTTTTCGGATAATTGATTTAATCAGAAAAAGATTTTGTGCAACGCCATCTCCTGGTCGGAATGCTTTTTGTCTTGATGACAAAGCCCAATATCCTAACATTCTCCCTCCAAGGATGCGGTGAAACAAGCGGGCCATAATCGGATCCACTGTAATAGGTCGATAATCACCCTGACTGGAAGCATCCTTATTCTTGGGAATGAAAGTGACGATTCCCGTCTTAAATGATTCCTCCTCGAAGATTGGACCCCAATAATCTGCCAAATCCGAGGGAAGAGTGCCTGCCTGTATCTCACATTCTTCCTCTAGAACAAAATGGGCCGCTGCTGTGGGATTCTTTCGGAAAAGAGCGTGTAACCTGGCGTAGCATTTCTGCCGTTCTACCTTTTTTTGTCCTTTTTTTGTTACCCGGACTTTTGATTTCTGATATGTTCTGCTGGCAGAATTATTATTATTATTATTATTATTGTTATTATTATTATTATTATTATTATTATTATTATTATTATTATTAGTATTATTATTATTATTATATTATTATTATTATTATTATTATTATTATTATTATTATTATTATTATTATTATTATTATTATTATTATATTATTATTATTATTATTATTATTTATTATTATTATTATTATTATTATTATTATTATTATTATATTATTATATTATTATTATATTATTATTATATTATTATATTATTATTATTATTATTATTATTTGTTGTTGTTGTTGTATTCAATTGAGATTGTGCAGTTTTTAACGCTAGATGCAGGAACCACGCCCATTCGACTAACCAGCATATCAAAATCACTTTTCAGTAAATATGTTATTAACAACAGTTAATGCTTGAACTTCACGACCCTATCGCAGAATTTCTTTTTGCAAAATCGATTCCCATTTTGGAATTCTCGAAATTATAATAATGACTTGTGATTTCAAAGTCAAAAGATCGCACGATCGCATAATTTGAAAATACAATCTTATTCTTGCTAAGGCTTTTGTTTTCCTGTATTCATTCTCTAAAATAAATGAACCCAATGAACCGGGAAGAAGTTGCTTTACTTGCACGACAAAACTTTTCCAGTTTGAAATCATTTGGTTTTTATACTGTACTTTTGAGGGATTTTTAATTTGATTGAGGCTAATAAAATAATTATTTTCTTCGGATTAAAGAGTTCAATCTAGTAAAGTCGATTTAGTTATGAAATTGTTATATTAATTTATTACAAAGTTATTACATCAAATATCCCCTTAATGATAAATAAAGTAGAATTAAGGAATAATAAAACACATTTTAATGTATGTTTTTAGGAGATGCTAAAGTGAACTACTCCTCATGCTTGATACATAATCGAATGTCCTGGCTTGCAGCCGCTATGATCAAACCCAATAAAAAACCATTTGTTTGGAAACCATTTCAAATGAAAGATGGCTCAGAACCATATCTCCCCATCAGCTTTATTAGATGGAATTCCGGACAGCCTGACAATTATGGTTCAGATGAATTTTGTGCAGACACTGAAAATTTTTTCTTTAACGATATAGCTTGTTGGCAACAAAGATGCGCAATATGTGAAATTGATGTCGGATTTTAATTGCTTAAATCATTCGTGCAGTTTTAATTTTTAATTTTTTGCACTTTTAGCATTTAATGAAATTGCACTAATTCACTTTCGTTTTTTCTATTTCTTGGTAAAATGAGATTTTGAATTCGAAATTTTTCTTCACCGACTTTACTGTTACAACAAATGAGAGAAATTCAAAGTCATTTGATTTCTGTTATTTAACATATTTCACAAAGCTTCATTTTAACCATTGGCTTAGAAGCCGTTGCTGCAGGCTCCCTGATTTGTTTTTCAAATCCACATCTCTCATAAAAGCGAAAAAGAGGCAAGATAACTTTTTTGTGGTCCGTCTGGATCTAAAAAAGCTTCTTTTTTTTCATAACCAAATTGACATGACACAGGTGCATGAAATTTCTATCGGCGACCCTGACAGTTTATTAAATAATCAGCAACAGGAAATAACCGTTATAAGTATTTGTCACTAAAGAGTTTGTCATACAAGTGTAATAAGTCACATTAAATTTGTTAATTGCTTTTTAACTTTCAAAAAATCAATTACGTATAAAACCTTCTTTATTAATGAATCAAGTCATTTCCCATTTGAAGTTTTTTTAAAATAATGATCGCGGCATTTGAGCAGGTTTCCTAATAATACATGTATATAATGTTATTTTCCTCAAAATATTTTCATATAAATTCAAATCGTAACCTTGCTTAGGTAATATAAATTATTTTCGAATATCTTCAGTGCAGAGAAAATAGCTTGAAATCATTGAAGAGAATAATGCTCATTATTTTGCTGCTGTTGGTACTAAACCATAGTTGCTTGTCTATAATAACGAGAAGCTTCATTTATTCATCTCCAGCTAATCTTGATATTCTGGATCTTTACTATGATTTCGTGCCCTCAAATTTGAATTCAGTGGATCCACCGATACTTGTGGATAAACTCAAAAGCATGACTCAATGTTCTCTCTTGTGTTTGCAAAACACCAAGTTCAGTTGTAATGGTTTCTCTTATTCTTCTGAAGAACAATCTTGTCTTTTGATTTCCATGTTGAATTCTAAAAACATAAGCGATTTTTCCAATTCATTTAAAAGACTTCCAAAAACATTACTTTAAAAGTTTAACCTCTAAAAAACCTTAAAGTAATTCTGTTTGATGTGTAATAAAAATAATATTGAAATGTGTTTAATATTCCCCCAAAAACATTTCTTGAGCTGGTGGGGATTATAAACTTAAATAATCGTTTAATAAACAAATCTTAAATTAATTATGTTCTTCATGAAAACATGGCAAATCAATTTGTTTTAAGAAAATTGACCTTTGTTTTTGGTAGCAATAATGTGAGACATCGAAATGACAGCAAAGACAAGATTAAAATCAAATCAGAAAAAACTTTAATTGAAAAAACCTAATGGACAAACAACTACTGCTTAAATGTGAGAAAGACGTTTGAGGACAAGATATTCCAATATTGTATTACTTTATTAATGTGAAACTAGATATTTTGCATTTTTGCATAGCTTATCATTGTCTGCTCTGACTGATGTAGTAGCAACTCGAAGCTGACTTGTCAGATGTTTATCTGTAATCCGAGTTGTCGGCGGGCAGTCTGTTGCACGCCCCTGGTCTAATCTCTTTTGATCCTTCCCTGACTTCAATGGCCAGTTTCGGAGAGAGCGTGATAAAATGAAGATCGACATCAAACATTTTCAGGCAGGTGACAACCAGAAACATCGAAGGTTAAGTACGTGAAACTGGATCGATATCATTGCACTTTCATTCCAACAACCCAGTAACTTTCGATTATCTTTGCGGAATTGTTTACATTCTCACAATTTAACTAATTTAATTTGACTAATTTACATGTTTGCTTTGTTTAATAATTTGTTTAAATACATTTTACTGAGTCTAATTTCACAGGGCTAATTTTGCATGGGCTATTTTGCTGGGATGTTACCGTTCTTATCTTCAATTAACTTAACTTTTGTAAAACAAACTTCAGGTTCTCAATCATGAAAATGTGCTGATCAGACACTACCTTCCCATGCACACTGAAAAAAATTAGAGGGAAAATTAATAGATGAACTTGACCTTTCAATGACAACAGTGCTCGCATATTATGATAACGTGAAAATTTGTAAATAGAATACGATTGACAGTTAAGTGAAATAGATGTATGAAATAAAATTTTTATTTTGGTATTTCCATTATTAAACCAAAGATAGCGAAGAGACACATTTCAATCAAAAATTATTTTTTAAAATAATATATGAAGGCTTCATGTGATAAATCTATCATGATTAATTGGACAAGATTATGATCATTATGACAAAAAGTTATAAAGTACTTCGATCTCATCTTTTTCAAGTATAATGATCTGACATAACTATAATTATTTGCAAAAAATAATTTTTGTTTGTTTTTTCCAACATAATACTTATTTAGTTTATTAGTGAATAAAATGTTCAAAAAAGATGTGTACATCACAAAATAGTAATATTACAATTTTGGTGTCCTCCGGGTGCAGTCGGCAACCCCAGTGACGCCAATGACTACTTGAATCGTTGATTAACAATGCTAACAAGGGTTGCAATATTGATTAGTCTTCACAATTCTTCGTAAAACTTACAAGAATTATAAATTCTGTTTTCAGACCGCTTTCAGAGGAGTTCTAGCAAATGAAGACTCGGAAACAATAGTAGAAAAATACAATTATAAATATAATGTATTTCAATGTAGTTAATGATCAATTACGCAATAATACAGTATCTCTCTTAAAACTATGGCCAAATTAAATTTAATATCAATCTGTTGGCCTAATATCGCGATGACCAAAACTTTTTTGTTGGAGAGAATGGTGCTTATCATTTTCCTGTTATTACTCCTAAACCACGGTTGTTTCTCCGTTACCATGAGTCGTTTTATTTCTTCAACTCCACCTAATCTTGATATTCTGGATCTTTACTATGATTTCCTTCCCTCAAATTTGAGACCTGCATGCCAAAATCACTTTTCAATAAATATATTAACAACAGTTATAATTTATTTTGTGCAAATTACACAAATAACTTTTAAAACTTGAGTAAATTAAACTAAATATTTATATTAATATTAATTTTAAACTGGGTGAACTTCACGATCCCGTCGCAGAATTTCTTTTTGCATAAACTAAAAATATCGATTTGGAATTCTAGAAATTACAAAAGTATACAAGTGGACTTGAAATTTCAAAGACAAAAGATCGCATGATCGTCTAATTTGAAAATACGGCAAGAGGATCTTAATTATTCTTGCTAATTTTGTATGCTCTGAGATGAATGAACCCAATGAACCGGGGAAAAAATTACTGTAATTAGTGAATATGTGTTCATGTGATTGGGAATGCTTTAAAAGGCATTCTACCAAATCTTTATCACATAAGGAAGAAATCGAAACAATTATAAAAATGTATTTTATCATTAAAACAATCTTAATTATGCATATAATAATAAATAGCGCATTGCAATAAAACATTATATAAATTTCTTAAAATCATTGCAGCTGTTTGCCTCATAAAATGTTGTCCAAAAAATTGTTGTTGGAGGGAATGATGCCTATCATTTTCCTGTTATTACTCCTAAACCACGGTTGTTTCTCCGTTACCATGAGTCGTTTTATTTCTTCAACTCCACCTAATCTTGATATTCTGGATCTTTACTATGATTTCCTGCTCTTAAATTTGAGTTCAGTCGATCCACCTATACTTGTGAACAAAGTCAAAAGCAAGATTCAATGTTCTCTCTTGTGTTTGGCTAATACCAAGTTCAGATGTAACGGTTTCTCTTATTCTTCTGAAAAACAATCTTGTCTTTTGATGCCGATGTTGAATTCAAAGAACAGAAGCAATTTTTCATACTTATTTAAAAGAATTCCAGGTAAACTATATTTTCGATATTGTATTGTTCTTTTATCATGTCAATGAATAAAAGTAATGATTGATAGGACATGCTATTTTTTTTAATATAATTGTGCAGTTTAGATTCAAAGCACATGGTAAACGTAGAAAAATCATTCCAGATTGTCCGAGCAATTTCGTTTATCTCCCAAGTTACAACAAATGCTACAGATGGATGGTTGGAAGGTTGAACTGGGTTGATGCTCGTAAAAAGTGCAATGAAATTCATTCCCATCCGCTGGTGATCGAAAATTCTTTGGAATTGAAAGCTGTCAAAGCTTTCAGTTCTCTATCGTTTGGTTAGCATTGTAATTACTAATTACAATTTCATTGAATTAAAGTAATATTCAAAAATGTGCAAATTATAGACGATCCCTTTCCTTTAATGTTTTAATAGCGCGAAGCCGACAGGAACTCCTTCCTGGAGCTCAGCTGTTCTCTTTAGTTGTTCTTGTAACAACTAAATTTTTATATTTATATACTGTTAATGTGTAACAAAATTCTATATCAGAAAAGTTTTATCGTTTATTTACGGTACCATTTCATTAATAAATGCGATTTACATTCAGCAATAGTTTTACTTCTTTGTCTAATTCAAACTTTATCTTTAACTTAAACCCTCTGAGGGTTACTTTTTGTTATGACTAAACATTTAAATTTGTGATTTAACCCAGTGTCCCCAACCCAAGGGCCGCCCAAGAAACAATTATTTCCATTTTATTTACTGATTGTATTGATTGATCGATAAAGTTATTAAGTGCATCAAAGCATACATGCCCTTAACTCGCACCTGTTTGAACAGTTTTGTGAGGGGATGGACGCAGAGTACTCACAGAAATAAGATGGTTTCCCAGAGGCTAACCAGAGTATTTAAATTAACATATCGCTAACAATCTAAAATATAAACAATCAACGTCACAGCTGTAAATTCATCAAACGTTTAACGGTCCGCGGCGATATAAAGATTGGATGTTTAAGGGGAGTACAAGTGTGACCCAAAGTTTATTTGTTTGAAATCCTAGAATCACTTTTTGAAATTTTGTTATGAATTTTTGTGAGAATTATCTTTAACATGTTTGTGATAATATCATGTGAATATTTTTTCATAAGGTTGAAACCCCCCGTTAGGCAATAAAATTAATGTCATATTCATAAACATTAATTTTTGCAGCAATTACAATATTACATATGACTCATCATATAACATATATAAGGGTCTTAATCAATTTCGACCACTGTCGAATGAAAAGTGGAAATTATTTTTTCATCATGGCATCGAGGCTCATAGGGTTTGTGATGTATAACCACTAAGTGGACATTTCATTCCAAAAGAGAGGCATTCTAGGTGCACGGTTTTATCGAGAATTCAATGAATTTGGAAGCTATCTAGAGAGTCAAGAGACACCGCCTGAGTCTTGTACGTCTTGTGGCTGGACCTAGCGAACGCAACTCACACATTTTTTTTAATACTTTGACGGGGCTATTTTTTTTTATGTGATTTGACAAAAATCCTAGGCTATTTTGACGCCGGGATAGTCTGACGGGGCTGTTTCGACAAGGCTATTTTGTCGCCGGACGTCACCGGTTGCGAAACAATGATGCCTGACTACATTTGACATTATCTAATAAACATTAATTTATGAATAAATTTTGAAAAATATAATTTTTTAGTTAAATATGTACAAAATATAAGCATTCGTATATTTTTAAACAAATAACTGTAGTAAAAACAACCCTTCTGTAAAGCATTTTTCATCACAGCAGTTCCATGTTTATAAGCATTGCTATATGGCGGTATGGAATAAATTAATTGTATTATTAAAAATCTTTCGGTTGACTCTCAGTAACAATAAATGTTTTGAGATACACTTGTACCCCCTGTAAGTTAAAACTGGAATTTTTTTACCTTACGCATCCAAAGGTTAACCGGTTTTGGCTAATTTATATCTTTAATAAACCAAATTATTAATAAATGCCAATAAACCTTATTTGCTCACTTATATTCCTAGGAGATGCCAAAATTAACTATTCCATGTGTATGGTCGGGAATTTTCTAACTTGGAGTTCAGCCAACAAGATCAAACCAAATAAAAATCCATTTGTTTGGAAACCATTTCAAATGAAAGATGGCTCAGAACCTTATCTCCCCATCAGCTTTATTAGTTGGGATTCCGGACAGCCTGACAACTTGGGTTCAGTGGAATTCTGCACGGAATTGACTCGCGGTCTTATGTTTAACGATTTGAGTTGCAGGGATTTAAGATGCGCAATATGTGAAATTGATGTGTGACATCGTTTCAATCAATCACTAATCTGATTTTTCTATGTTATTTACTTTTTGATATATCATAAGAGTTGATGTTCATTGCATGTCCAATTTTCACCAAAATAATAGCGTTGATTTTAGGTCTCTACATTTCTAAATCTGAAATAAACTCAAAATAGAATTCTGAATTTTGAGGTCCTAATTATTCAATACTGCATTTATTGATGATTTTCAGTTGATTTTAAAGTTTGAAAGTAAATGCCGCTTTATTTCTTTGGTTAATCTATCAACACTGAGAGATACATTGTTTTAATAGATGAGTTAGTAAAAGCTGTTAAAAGATATCCTTTTGAATAATACTGAGATTTGATTAATCAAATTATCTTTTAATTTAAACCAACTTAATCCAGGTCCTGTTATGTTCTTCTAAAAATATACTCTCCTCCTTTCTAGTAACGGTGTTCTTCTAAGGTTAAATTCGGTATCTGGCAATTTGATGAACATCTAATTTTGTAAAACATATCTCACATTCAAAGTTTCACAAAAATGTAGGCATCATTACAAGAATTACTCCTTTTATTAATACTAAAATTACACTTCTGCTCTTTTCTTTTCCAGCCCAATCAAACTTAAAACAACAATGTATGGGCCTCTACCTATCGTTCTCAAGTAGATTGGTCAAACATTTTACATAAAAGTATACCTAGGTTATTATTTACTTCTTATTAACATTTTGTGACCTTTCAAATTAGCACAAGATAAAACAGTTTCTTCAAAATAAATTCAATGCCGACAAAAGCGCCACAAACTCTCAATCATTTAGAAAAAAAAAGTTAATTTTTGTGATTTGAATGCATTAACTGTAAATTATTCCAAATTTAATTTGAAATCAGTGGTTTGATCGCTTTTATGACAGTTTGGAGAATACTTAATGTCGGGAAAATTCACCATGTGAAAAATGTATCGTCTAAAATATTCTAGGATTCCAGGTGATACCTGAGTTTCTGTTGTCCCAATCTATAAAATTTTCTTGATGTAACTTATCAGACCTTTTCAGGTAGGTGACAACCACAAACATCGAAGGTAAAGTACGTGGAACTGGATCGATATGCTAGCACTTTTATTCCAACCTACAACAACTCAGTAACTTTCGATTTTCTTCGAGGAATTGCTTACATTCTCACAATTTAACTAATTTAATGCGACAAATTTATTTTTTTTACTTAGTTTAATAATTTGTTTAAATACATTTTGCTGAGCGATTTTGAAGGCAGTATATTTTGACAGGGCTAATTTTTCATGGGCTGTTTTATCGGGATGTTACCATTCTTATCTTCAATTAACTTAACTTTTGTAAAACAAAATGCTCAATCATGAAAATGTGCCACTCAGACTTTTCCGCGCACACTGGAAAGAAATTAGAGGGAAAATTAATAGACTTGAAATTTCATTGACAAAAGTGCTCCAATATTATTAAAGCATGACAATTAGATCCCAATTTTATATTTTGTTCAAATTAATCTTTTGTTCGTTGGAAACATTGATCAGTCTATTCTGAACTATATTAACCCGAACGAAGCAAATCGGGTACGAATGGGTTTGAATTCCAAAGGAAACTTTTAGTCCGCCTTTTTTATTTAACCAAATATTTTATTTAATTATTAAAAATCATGAAAATTTTCAATTTTTAAAAAATGCTTCAAATTTTTTTTGGTTCTTAATATTTGTTGTACTGCATGACAAAATCTAGTTGTTATTTTATGATTTCATGAGTTCCAATATGAATGAGACCAATAAAACAATTACCATCCTTAGGATAAAGAGTCCAATCCACTGCTCGTCTTTGTGTCTGATAAATTCTGACATTCGAAGCAATGCATTTTCATATTCCTCCCTTGATCAATCCTGCAGGTTGCTTCCCAAATCTAAATTCAAGCATCAGAAACCTCTCCGGGACCTCAGCGATTGAATCACATGCAATTGTTTTATTTTTGTACTTTAAAATTAATTGTTGATTTTAATTTAATTATTTTAACTAACCATTAAATAGATTCTTTAAATAAATTTTAAGCATCAATTAGACATTCTGTGCATTTCAAAATATCATAAACTATTTATAAAACTATTGATTTAATTTCTTTCAAATTTTGAATTACAACTGATACCTAAGCTAAATTAATGTGCAATAAAAATAATACAGAATATCCAAGCAAATTCATGAATCTCAGAAAATATAACAATATGATACCTGGTTCGTGGAATTGGTCTGATGCCCGTAAGAAATGTAATGAAATCGATTCCCACCCTCTTGTGTTAGACGACTCCAACGAAGCGGATGCTTTGAAATATTTTATCACACTTCCTACACTATTAGATTTCCTATAGTCAATGTAGCAAAATTATTAACTTCAATTCTCAATAGATTACAACAACTTGGGAACCCTACTTCTAAGACACTACAATTTTGCTTGGACAACGGCCTCTGATAAGAGCCAAAGAGACTCTATTTGTTTTGGAAACCATTTCAAATGAAGGATGGACAGTAACCATACTTTCCAATTAAAAATAATTGCTACTGTGAAAAATGCTTTAAAGCTTTTAGTGCAAAGTCATTAACTTAGAGTAGGAGTACATCAATCATGTGTCTTGGCAACAATGACTCGCTTATTCAAAATTTTGAAACAAAAAAAGAAAGATTTCACCAATAGCAATGAAAATTCTATTCTTTGCAAAATCCCAGAAACTTGATAATGGTGGGTTGATCAAAAAGGTAATAAACAATTCAACAAGTTGTTTTTCAAAAATGTTTAGAGTGCTTAAATTTACAATCAGTACAATATTTTATATGGAAAATTTAATGAAATCAAATCACATCTGGTGGTAGGTGACTTCATGTAAGTGAAAGCTTTGAAATGTTTCCTTTCCTTTCCATAAAGTTACTATTATTACTGTTACTGTTAAATCATTAATAATTTATGGTGTTTAGTTATAAATATGTATAATAATTTAATATATAATATTTTTAGTTATATTAATAGTTTTAATATATAATATGTATATAGTTTTAATTATAATTCATAAGGCTATTATAAATTAAATTAATATATTGAAAGTATTATTATAATGTATAAGCTACTTAAAAATCATTTAATCTATAGAACAGGTTTTCTCGAAGCAGGCAAAAAATGTCATCACCATGCTATTCTCACCAGCAATCTCTCCTATTTGACAGATAATTTCTTATTATTTCCAGGAGACTTTTGATTGTTGTTGTTGTACTTTTTTTAATAAATATATTATTAACAACAGTTATCAGTTATTACGTGCAAATTTCAGAGATAACTTTTAAAATTATATTAAATTAAACTAAATATTTATATTTTTATTAAACTATTTATTTATAATAATTTTAAATTGCGTGAACTTCACGACCCCGTCGCAGAATTTCTTTTTGCAAGAACTAAAAATATCGATTTCTATTTTGGAATTCTCGAAATTATAATAATGACTTGTGATTTCAAAGACAAAAGATTGCATGATCAAATAATTTGAAATTAATTACTCTTGCTATTGCTTTTGTATTTCTGTACTCATTCTCTGAAATAAATGAACCCAATGAACCGTGGAATAATTAATTTATTTACACCAAAAAGCCTTTCCAGTTCGAAATTATGCGGTTTTTTTAATGTACCTTTGAGGGTTTTTAAATTTGAATGAGGCCAATAAAACAATTATTTTCTTCGGGTTAAAGAGTTCAATCTACTAAAGTCAAGTGTCCCAAAAAGTCTGAATTTCAATTGATTAAGGTTGATTACCAAAGTCAGAAGGAATAGTGAAGATGAGGGAATAGCAAACAAGTTTTATTTGTTCAAACGAGTCATGAAATTAAGGATTTACAGCCAAATAACTGCATTCATGACTGAGTTTGCATGCTTGCATTGCAAATAGATTTAAAAAGTTGAAGAAAAGCAGATAATTATACGGTTAATACGTCAGAATGTTTTTTTATCTAAACAAGCATTTTGTATCCCGCCCCTGGCTAAAAATATGACCCCGGTCAATCCCAACCAATGAGACAGATGTAGTCGTTGGAATAAAAACTTTTGGCACATTAATATCCTTAAAAGCGTTTTAAAATTAATGGTCTTATTGTTTTTAAAACTAAAGCTGCAACTATACATCAAAATTTATGCTAATTTTAAAAACAATTTGTACCAAAGCAAAATTTTAAGCCCTAATTGGTGTAATACTTAGAAAACCTAGTAAACGACAAATCTTTTCTTATTTTCATTCTTTATTTTCAAATCTTTTTTCTATTAAATTTTTAAAAACATTGCAAAAATAATGTTGTTAATCTTAGAAAGTATGACAAATTATATAAAAAAAACATTTCGCGTCTAATTTCTATTTGATACAATGCTGTTTGATACAGTAAACTCAGAGTGAATTTACAACAACGGGAGCATGGGCCCCAAATCAATCTGACAACCATCAATTGAAAGAATGCTGTTTAAATGTGAGAATGACAACAATGTACAATCTACAATCCACAATGACTCTGATTTTCAGCGTACAACGGGTGTTATTTGTGAAATCGTTGCATGAACTAGTATGAGAGATATTGGTCCTTCTATTATTATATACATCAATGTAGCGGACAGATACATTTCAGTCAAAAAATAAAGGAATGTTTCATGTGATAAATCCATCATCGTAGAATGGGAAAGATTACGATCGTTAGCGAAAGTTATTTGGTACTTTGCTCTCATCTTTTTCAAAAATACCAATTTGAAATATAACCTTACTATGATGACTTGCAAGAGTTAATTTTTCTGGGTTGTTTTCAATACATGTTTAAACGGTCTGGCTTCAGTTTTTAATCAAATTGACACAATTTACTTAAAGATCAGTTGGCTAATCTTAAAGAATCATCTATAGTTAATCAAATAACTTTGCTCAACAATCGGATTCAGTGGTTAATTTGAATTAGCATTTTATAACATTGTAAAGGGTAAAATTTCACGTTTCAATATAAAAGATGATTTTTCAGTGACTTTTTGTTTTGTAGCTTAATAATGCAATATTGATTAGGATTCACAATTCATAGAACTCACACACAGGCGATTATAAATTCTGTTTTGCGACCGCTTTCAAAGGCGTTTTAGCAAGTGGTACCTTGGAGACTGAAGAAAGAATATTCTAAAAATTATTTTTTAATTATAAATATACTTTAAAGCAGGGGTACTCAAACTGCGGACCGCGGTCCACAATCCGGACCGCCGATAGCTTTTAAGTGGACCTCCAATTATTTCAAAAAAAATTAATTTAACAATTTAAAAAGTTAAAAAATTCTGAATTCTGGTCTAAGTTTGTAATTGAGGGTCAATACCCTTGCTCCAAGAAATTGGCTTTGTCAGTTCTGACAATATTTGGATCAACTTACACCTGTGAATCATCATTTTCAAACATGAACATTATCAAGTCTAAAAATCGAAGTCAATTAACTGATGTACATTTTGGAAATTGTTTGAGAATTGCAATTACTAGCTATTCTCCAAATATCAAAGAAGTCATGAAGGACAAGCAGTTCCATCCATCACACTAAATAAAAAGTCTGACTTAACACTTGTAGATTGTTCATCTATTAGAATTAAATTTAACTGAATTTAACACAGCATTTTAATATTAATTCATTACTTTTTATTAAACATAACTAAAATACAATAAAATTTTAAAATATTATCGACTAGTCAACAATAATAACAAATCTTAAGATTAAAAATCTAACAAATCTTATGATAAAAAATAAAATAAATTACTTATATACTGTTCATTAAAAGAAACAAAATATGGAAAATGTCTTTCCAAAATGGAGACAAAATCCAAAAATACAGGCTTGCAGCAGGTCAAAAGCAGGCTTGATTTTTTACAAACTCTTCCAAATGCTTACGAAGCTCTCCCAGACCCCCTAATCAGTGCTCGCATGACTTTTACCCTTGTGGACCTCCACCTATCCGAAAATAATCTATTGTGGACCCAAGCAAAAAAAGTTTGAGTACCCCTGCTTTAAAGTAACTAACGATCGACGTAATACACTATCTCTCTTAAAGCCTGTGATTGTGTAATCAACATAAATTTCAATTTGTTAGCATTATATCATGATGATCAAAACCTTGTTGTTAGAGAGAACGATGCCTATCATTTTCCTGTTGTCAATCCTAAACCACTATTGCTACTCCGTAACTTCGGGTCGTTTTATTTCTTCAACTCCACCTAATCTTGATATTCTGGATCTTTATTATGATTTCTTGCTCTCAAATTTGGGTTCAATCGATCTACCGGTAGTTGTGGACAAAGTCAAAAGCAGGACTCAGTGTTCTCTCTTGTGTTTGGGTAAAACCAAGTTCAGATGTAACGGTTTCTCTTATTCCTCTGAAAAACAATCTTGTCTTTTGATGCCGATGTTGAATTCAAAGAACAGAAGCACTTCTTCAAATACGTTTAAAAGAATTCCAGGTAAATTTTAATTTTTAACATTGTTTTATTACGTCATTGAAAAGGTAATAGAACCCACTCATTGCGAAATGGTTTTAACAAAATAATATTAGTGAATCAATTCATGAATTCTTTAATTTCTAAATCTCTAATTGCGAGCATTAGCATTTTTTATCTATTCAAGCAATAAGAACTGTAAAAATCATTACAGAGTGTCCGAGTAATTTCGTTTACCTCCCAAGTTACAACAAATGTTACAGCTGGATGGTTGGAAACTGGACCTGGGTTGATGCTCGTAAAAAGTGCAATGAAATCCAGTCACATCTGCTGATGATCGAAAGTTCTTTGGAAATGAAAGCTTTCAAAGCTTTCATCTCTCTATCAATTGGTTAGCATTGTAATATCTAATTACGTTAATTATTTACCACTTTAATAGATTTAAATTAATTTGTAAAAAATTAAATAATAGCTAAAATGGCAAAAACTCCCTGCTGATAATTTTTTAGACATTGTTGAAATAAAAGAGTTTGTTCTGTAAATTTTCATATTTATTCATATTATATCCCAATAATGTTATCTTTTATATTGTGCACTCACAATACAATTATTAATTAAATTTGCCAATAATTTCTTTTCTTAGTCGAGTTCAAACTTTATTATGCCTTACACTCATTCCTAGGAGATGCTAAATTAGACTCCTCTCCCTGTTTGGCATCGAAGCAACTAACTTGGATTTCTGCCGTTATGATCAAACCCAATCAAAAGCCATTTGTTTGGAAACCATTTCAAATGAAAGATGGCTCAGAACCATATCTCCCCATCAGCTTTATTAAATGGGGTTTCACACAGCCTGACAACAGAGGTTCAATGGAATTCTGCACGGAATTGAACCAGGGTTTTGTAGTTAATGATCTAGGATGCAAAAAGTTAAGATGTGCAATTTGTGAAATTGATATGGGAATTTACAATTTTTAACATATGCTCGTTTCGTTTCTTTGTTCCTTAATGAAATTATACTCAAAGGCTATTTTGCTTTTTTACTATAATATGAATTCTAATGGCTTATTCCGTGCACATTGTACAAGTAACTTTTAAATCTACATTTAAATAAATAAATTAAAATTGTATTAACGTCATAGAATTTTGTCAGGAACTAAAAAAATCGATGCAAAAGTAATAATTCTAGAAATTATAAAATTGCACGAGTGGACTTGAAATTTCAAAGAAAAAAAAGCGCTTGATCGCATATTTTGAAAACACGACCTATTGGGCCGTCCATAAAGTACGTCACGCTATTTTGGACCATTTTAAACCTTCACCCTCCCCTCTGTCACAAATCCCTCCCACCTAAAAATGCCTCACAAACCTTTATTAATGAAACAAGACTTAAGATACTGAATTTCTCTAAAAATGCCGTAAATCAGCTCTTAGCTCCATGTTATCGTGATGTTATCGACCAGATTCATGAGGGATATTATGATTTCAATTGTGAAGTCAATAAAATAATTACTTTCTCCGTTATAAAGAGATCAATCTATTGTTTGATGTGTCAGATGTGTTTTGACTTGCAATGACTTGAATTGCAATGCATTTTCATACACCTCCTATGAAAAATGGCTCTCAATTTAAATTCCAGCACCAGGGACGAGTACTTTCAAGGGTTCCAATCTAACAATTTTATATCCTTTTTAAGAAATCGCATGTTTAATATTTATCAAAAACAAAAAACTATTTCAAGTTACAAGTATGTTTCTTTTTACAAAACTATTTTAATGTTCTAGTAAGACCCACGCTGAACATAGAATACTTTATTAATGTCTGACATCAGATAATGTTCATCAGTTACATCAGATAATTTCACGGTGTTAAAACAGAATTTATAACAAGTTTTTTTTTAGAGAGGAACAGCTATTAAAATTTTCCTACAAAGTGTTAAATGATTAAATACTATCTGTTTACCCGGAAGTTTACTTTGTCCGGTAATAGATTTGCAAATGAATAAACTTCATGTATAGTATAAAATTGTTTTATTAATATGAATTAACACAATACTTGTTGCTAAACCACGGGAATATTCACACTTATGCACAATAAAACTTGAAGTATGTGCCAGTTACGAGGTGTGTAATGTTTAAGTTTGTAGGACAAAGTTTATCATTTTTTTTAAACTTTGAAAATGACAGGGAGAATAACCCTTTCCACCCCCAAATTCGCCCTTGTAATGTAATAACTTCCACCTAATATGTCTCGCAATATTTAAAGCACGTTCCACAGTTCGGAGACATTATATATTTTGAAAGTAGGAATCTCGATGAACATTTTGATACACATTTTATCAGTCGGAGCGGAGCGTTATTGAATAAGAGGACTTTTAAATGAATTCCACAAATGGAATTTATTATTAATTATTTATATATTATTATTATTATTATTTCCTATTAATTTCAAAAAGATGAAAATCTCATACGGTTGATTTGTTTTTGTTTTCAAACATTATAATTTAAAACCTCGAAAATGAAAATAAATTTAAGCGACTGCTAATTTCAGCCAAGATAAAGACGTTTGCCATTATATAAACGTCTGCTGATGGAAGACAAGCCACATAATGGGGAAAGTCTAGTCTTTAAGCTAGATGATGTTAGCAGACACACAAATTTAATAAGCATTACAAATTTTGAAATTACATTATACTGTACTGTTATATTTGGAAATTAAGTTATAAATAATTCTTAAAAAGATGTGAAACAAAATCTACCACAAATTGAAATGCATAACTAATTTAATGTAATTATTGATTGCGTTTGTGATATCTGACCCTAACAATGGCAATCTTGAGAGACGTAATTTTGACAGGTTGGCAACGGCCTTCCCTTCTGATTTTGGACTTCTCCCAACAAAAAAAGTCATCTCCTCATAATTTACGAGGGTTTTCCCCTTGGAAAATGCTGAAATTACGTCTCTGACTGCCTTAGGTCTTTTGCATTTGACTCAATTTTAAAGAATAACAGAAGCTTACTTTATTGGGCAAGTAATTGAAGTAACTCCGTGCGACTAAAGTTAAATCAAACGTATCACAAGAAAATCGTACGGGAACTTACACGTACGTAACTTCATCGTACCTCATGACCCCGAAAATCTTTTTAAAACGCACAAATTCGCTGCCTTTGAGTAAGCATTTGCCTCTGACATCTCAAAGCACCAGCGCGAATATTTGATGACATCTTAAATGTTTGGAGTAATTTTAATTGAGCTCCCTGACATCAAAATGACCTGTCTTTATTATACTTCCATTCATTTCGCTATGTTGCGTGTCACCACTGGATCATTAGATCTCTGCAATCATGTCAAATCCGCATTCCATTGTTCAGCAGTCAGTGTTGACTTCCCAGCTCGGTTCCCAGCACTAAAATCTCAGAGCTGTAAATCTTCATCAGTTCCTCCATGAAAACAATCATGGCCACCATTAACATTCTAATACTTTCATTAATTTGTTGCTTCTCAGTGATTTCCACTCGTTATCAGAATTTTAAGAAAAATTCTTTCGGTGGAGAGTCCCTTGCCAGTGTTTTGCCACCAAGTTCCATGCCAAGAATGAACTACAGAAGCAGGAGTGAAATTCATTGTGCAGTATCATGTTTGAGCCCATGTTTGGCTCTAAGCTACAACAAGACCAACAAAGATTGTAATCTTTATTTCAATGTAAATGATGCAACACTTGTTAATACGAATGGATCGTTCTATGCCGGGAAGCCAAGTAAGGTTATTGAATTATAATTCAAGCAGTTTCAAATCCATTTTATTTTTTATGCAGAGTCTTGAGCAAGATTCAGATTTGTATTGATGATTTATGCATTTACTTGTTTGATCAAACAATTATCATACAAACTATTTTTCAAGTTATCGACCTAGTTTTTAAATTTAATAATCTGAGCTGGTAATACAAATCAGAAAGTCTTTGATGTTGCTTCTAAAGATGTGCCATCAATGTTGCTATGAAATTAATAAAAAATATCAAATGAATGAAAAATTATACATAATTGTACTTTTCATCAATCGAAAATAATAAAATAAAATTCACTCAGTGGTACTACCAATGAAATAACTTTTGTGGTATAGGTATCACAACATACTCAGCAAATTAATGATTAACAATAAGAAATGTCAACAAATTAGGTGTCCTTTTATGTATGTAAAAGAAGCTAGAAAATTCATGTTTTTCAAACTTAAAAGCAAAAACCCTCAGATAAAGCCCAAAAAGTTAACAAAATCTGCAATAAACTCTTCTGCATTGCTTTCATAAGACTTGCCAAATGCTGACCAAATTGGAAAAATGGCCATAACTAGTATATATATACGTTAAGTAATTACCCACAGATACAATTTTTAAGTTGCATTGTACATTCCGAAACGATTCAGCCAACAACTATATTATCACGCATTCAAATAAAAAAGTACTCGCAGAACTGCATATTTTTGTTTTTAATATCACCAAAATCTAGCAAAGAATTTATACTAAGTTACAGATATCTTAAATAATGAATACTAATTTTTTTCAATTTATTGTCATTGAATGAGGATTCTAATTTTTTTTTTATTTTGTCTCAATTACTTTGCAGCCTCTTGCATTAAATTAACTCTTTGTAACAGATAAGACGTAGAACTAGTATAACTTTTTTATTACGTAATAAATTGTAAGTTAATTAATCAAAAAATTAACTTTTAACGGATCGATTAGGTGAACCACAATACCGCGACTGCATTAAAACAAAATAAACAAACCTTGCGATTTGCCGGAAGATCGAAATGTCGTATTTTCTTCAACATTTAACTAACGGATGGCAGGTTGATCAGGCCATTCTTTCTGAGGAAGACCGTGTTGTCATTATTAGATTCGGCCATGATTGGGATCCTTCGTGCATGATTATGGACGAAACACTGCTTAAGATAGTGGAAAAAGTTAGGAATTTTGCTGTTATCTACGTCGTCGACATATCTCAAGTGCCTGATTTCAACAAGATGTATGAACTCTACGATCCATGCACTGTCATGTTCTTCTACAGAAACAAGCACATCATGGTTGATTTGGGTACTGGAAACAACAATAAAATCAATTGGCCCATGGAAAACCCTCAGGAGTTTATCGACATCGTGGAAACGGTTTTCAGGGGGGCAAGAAAGGGCAGAGGTCTTGTCGTTTCTCCCAAGGATTACTCCACCAAATACAAATATTGATTGCTTGTCTGTGCCTTGTAATTTGCAATAGAATTACACCGTTCATCGGTTCTTGGATATTAAGTGTATTATGAATAAAATGATACAGATTATTAACAATTATTAAATTTTAAAAAATCACGTTATTGGGTTGAATTACACGAATATCAAAATATGATTAATTATGATGATCACAGAACACATTTTTCCAAGTTAGTCGACCTGATTTGCTTGAGGTTGCAACCAGATATCTAAGTACTTGAAAATCAGGCTAGAGAGCGTTAGATGTTTTGAAGTGAATTTCTCATAAATGTGCGTTGGGGAACATGGTTTGCTGCTGGTTGAATTTATCAACCGTATCAATTCGATAAAGCTAAGCAAGATAGGTATGACTGTTAGAGGCCGATTAGACGGTAATTGAGTTGTTACGGATCGAATTATCCCCGCTGGAAGTTAAAATCCTGGCAGGTTGTCACAGAGAAATTTAATAACTTATGAAACTTTTTTGAAATGTCTACAAGCTGACGTGTACTGTCTCGTGATGTTGTAGACAATTTAATTTGCTTGGTTTATTACATTAATATCAGAAATGTTTTCTGGCTTTATAAACATTATTCTCCATCGTCACGGGATACCTCGATACACACTAGCGATAAACTCCAGAAATGCTTTTTGTCGCTATCTCGATATTTGTGGTCCATGTCACATCCGGTGAACAAATAACTTATCTTTACCAAAAGAATCTTCCATCGAAAGACAAATTCTTGGTAAACTATGCAATTCTGTGGAGTGATGCTCCATTGGCAACAAAGAAGGCATTTAATAAAGGTCACTGTGGCATGTTATGCATGAGTAGTTTCAACCCCTCCTGTCTTGGCTTCAAATTTGAGGGAAGAACAAAAATGTGTACTTTGCTATTTTCGTCGTTCGACTCTCAAAATGGTGTCATGATCGGTGATCTTGATTCGTTTTATGGAAGAAGACCAGGTACGAATGTTTTGTTCTCCAAAAATGTAATTTATTAAATTGGAATGTTAAATTTTATGCATCCGTAGAGGATGTGAAGGCACTTTTTATAGCCATAACCGAAAACTGGGTTGCAAACTAGATACATTTCGAATAAAATATTTTTTAAGTATTTTGGCCAGTCTCGAGATGAGGCTGTCGCCTTATTTAAAAAAACGCCGACCGCGGACTCGCGAAGCAACATGAACTGCGGTCCAAACCGCTACAAAGAAATTATAAGAGCCAGTTTGCATATATTAAGGCAGTATGAAGAAGCCACTGAAAGCTTTCATGACCGCCATCGATCGACATAACAAGGCCAATGAGAGTCCCGCATAGTCGAAGTTTGCAGGTGACAAACAGACAGCATGCGACATGAAGGAGCCATTGAGACCTTTCGCAGTCGCTCCAGTCCAGGTAGCAGTGACCGGCATAACAAGGCCAACGAGTGCCTCTCAAAGCCGGCGGTAAGAGTTGGGTCCAGCAAGACAAAACCGACAGAGACATCCGGCTGATCACCGGATGCGGCCCGCCCCCCGAAAACGTAAGGATACTCAAAGGGCCGAAACGTTTGAAGACGGGGGAAACTCCTCTAAGGATCCCTGTCGGAGCTTCAAGGCGGAGTTTTAAGTAAATAGGTACTTGGGTTTTCAATTCTTGCACTCGACCTTCCGTTCGAAGCTCGGATGCTCGGCCCACATAATAGTTTTTTTTAAAGAATCAGTAGGGGCACTTTCAACATTGAATTTCTTGCTTACTTTCTCAAGTTTTGGTCGACGCTTTCATCATATATGTTCAACAGTTTGCCCCAGCAATTTTAGATTTATGGCAACCGAAAACAAGTGCTATCATCTGAATGCGACAAAGAATATGCAGTGGGATCCAGCCCAAGCTTACTGCAACCAGATGAATTCCCATCAAGTGGTCATTGATGACCAGAATGAAGCCAATTTGATACGTAATATCATCACAAATTGCCGTTAGTATTACTTTTTTTAGGAAATGAGCTACACTACGTAGGGTGATGTCCTCTCTAAGGATTTTTCCATTCATGTTTGACTTTGTCATTTGACCTCAAACGCAAGCCATTTCAAACTATTTTGGTGCGTTTCATTCCACATAGGATGTTTCTATGACATTAATGGTATGTTTGTGTATTTGAGTATTATAAGACATCTATCTAATGGCACCCCGTCATAACAGCCCGGCGACAAAATAACCCCGTCAAAACGGCCCCGACAAAACGGCTCCGTCAGTATAGCCCGGCGACAAAATATATTGGGCCAATGAGAGCCCCGCTATGAGACATTGGGCTATTTTGTCTTGGGCTATTTTGTCGGGGCTGTTTTGACGGGATTTGGTCGTCCTGGGCTATTTTGTCGCCGGGCTGTTACGACGGGTCACCCTATCTAATTACATTTGAAAAAAGTAAATCGTTACTATACAAAAACATTAAACGATGTCATTCTTGATGACAAGTAAATGCTTAGTCGCTGTTCAACTGATTTTTAATGCCATATGAAGTGCTGCCAATCAAATCAATTGTCAAAGTTTGTTAATGCTAGCGGTTTTGTTATTAATTAATCATTCATATTATAATTTTTTATTATGTATTTATTAACCTAATTAATATAATTGTATGTCACCTAGTGAGGGTAATAACAACAATAAAATTCATTATTCATTAAATATTAAGTATAACTATTCTAATAAATAAATCTGTCAAACTGTTAGCTCTTCTGGACTATATACATTCGATCGGCAACTCTCTGTATCTGTGGACAGCAGGAAAAAGAGTTGATCCGGTGAACATTTCTGCTTACAAATGGATGGTCTACAGAAACCTCTACTGGACTAACAACTACTGGATTTGGGGGAATAAACAGCCAGATAATTATCTGCAGGTGGAGTATTGTCTCCACATTTATGAAGAAGCCAACATAAACGATGGAAATTGTAAAAATTTAATGTATGTTTTGTGCGAAATAGACCTTCTTTGAGGAAATGAGTTGAACTAACCGGACAAATATTTAATTAAGTTTTTGTAATTTTGGACATTATAAAATGTTTATTTAAAATTAATGTAGGCAGTGTTGTCGAGTATGAGAATATTTTAAAGTTTTTTTATAGCATTTAATGCAATGCTATAATTTGTTAAGCTTTCTTAATAAAACCTTTTCAACTAAAATGTTCGAAATACTGTTAATGCAATAAAAGTAAAATGCTCAGTATTTTTTACAATTTCGGATATTAATGAAAATATTATGAAAAATTATTTCTTGAATGACATTCATATTTTGTAAATATTATAATCTCGCATTAAAGTTAAATTTATTACAATTCAGATTTCAGATTATGCCTGAAACGACTAAATAACATCGTATTTCAGAACCGTTATTTCATTTTTTTGAAATGGCGGGACAAAGCTTTTTAATACAATTGTTAATGGGATGTTACTCTTTTTGGTTTTAATAAATAAATAAATAAATAAAATAATACTTTCAAAAAGTAAAAGTAAAGCTCTTGCTAACTGGCCCTGAGGGAAGTAAAATGGTAAAACATAAAGTGAATTTCTAAACTTCTCACATGAAATTGTATTTGAAATTGTTCCATATTCTAAATATGCCTACAGTTTTTTGCTGGAGAACTGTCGAAGTCTTGGCTAATGCTTTGAAGTAAAATTTAAAAAAAAATCTGTTTTGCTGACTGGTTGAATTCTTTGTTTTGTTAATAAAATATTCATTCCATTAATGGAATTTGTTTTTTAAGCAAGTTATTTTTTTATGCAATACCATTGCATAACTTTCATTAACTGCATCAAAAACAGTTTATTATTTAATTTAAATTAAAAAAAAACAAATTGTTAATGAGATGTTAATTGATTCAACGTAAAATATTAGGAACAAAAATATTACTACTATCTCATAAATATCATCAATAATATTGATATTAGCTTGTGAAATGAACTGTTATATGTTAATACTATATGAAATTAGATCACATTAAGGAGAAAGTACCGTTTTGAACAAAGATTTTTTGCACATGCATTTAAGAAAGTTAAAGTTTCAATTTGCTGGATCAAATTAAGATTTTCAACGATTAAAATAAATATGTTTAGAATTAAATGCAAATAACAAATATAAAGTTTATTATGGACATGTAATTTGTCTAGCGTTTACGATTAATTTTATTATGTAAAATTTTTAAGATCAATAAAATTATTTTTAGAAATAAATATCATTAAAGTTAAATTTAAATAAACTAAATAACAGTATTTTGTTTGTTACGCACATTTTATTTACATAACAACTATTATATATTTTGTCACGTAAAATTTTAAAATTATTAAAATCATTTTCACAATAAAATATTAAGAATCTTTTATTTGGCCGTAAAGAACCTCATCACAAAAATATCCATATCGCATTCAAAATCACACTTAGAGCCTTAAAATATATATTATCTTTGATATCGAAATATGTCGTACTTCCTTCAACATTTAGCTAACGGATGGCAAGTGGATCAGGCCATCTTGTCCGAGGAGGACAGGGTAGTCATTATCAGGTTCGGCCACGATTGGGATCCAACATGCATGGTCATGGATGAGACTTTGCTCAAGGTGGCTGAGAAGATAAGGAACTTTGGAGTCATATACGTCGTCGACGTATCTCAAGTGCCCGATTTCAACAAGATGTACGAATTGTATGATCCATGCACTGTCATGTTCTTCTACAGAAACAAGCACATCATGGTCGACTTCGGTACTGGAAACAACAACAAAATCAATTGGGCCATGGAAAACCCTCAAGAGTTTATCGACATCGTGGAAACGGTTTTCAGGGGGGCAAGAAAGGGCAGAGGTCTTGTTGTTTCTCCCAAGGATTACTCCACCAAATATAAATATTAAAAGTTATTTGTTACTTTAAGAAAAATGTTTTAAAATAAAGTGTTTTGCTTCGTTGCAATATCTCTTAGTATGCAATATCGCCTATTAATATAACACCCAAAACAATAAATAAATAAAAGTGCAACAAAGCTAAAAACAAAACGTAACAAAACAATTTTTGAGCTTATTAAAACAAATACAAATTTGAAGCTAAGTTTTTTTTGTAAATTACATAATGTGCAAAAAGCATGTTAAAATTAATGAATCGTATCTAACACAGAAAGTTTACTTTTAGACGTTTATTTAATATATCGCTAAAGTATAAAATCTGAAATAGTTTTCTTTAACAATTTAGAAAGTTTAAGCTGCATTTTCTTTTCATTTTACTAGATATTTGTATGAATTATGGAGTGGGTTTCATCTGTACCATCTACAAAAACAAATATTTCTATAGAAAATAGTGTTGGAACTACAGTACTTTATCAACCAGATTTTTCGGAGCTTTCTAAGAGGTTAGCAATTTAACTTCTACGTGATTAACTCAATTGCTACTAAAGTTAGCAGTTAATTTTTAATTCATTTGCCCTATATTATAAAACATCAAGTTTTGATTCAATCTGATTTTATCATTTTCAAGGAGGCCAGCAGAAAGTGATCTTCAGCTAGATCCAATCACTTCGCACTCTGTTAACTTATTGAAATATATTCAGAAATTGAACTCCTTTTCTGAACAGCTTGATTTGAAAGGCCAACATTATGAGGTGATTCATGTTTTTATACTTTTCCCCCTTTATTAAATAAATAAGCCTAATCAATCTGACCATTACTTTCTTGCAGATACTAGGTAACAGTGAGCATTTGCTGCCTTTGGTAAATACTGTCCTAGACCAACCTCCTGAATCAAATGCACCTCAAAGCAAGTCATCATTATTTTCATGCCCTCCTTTGCAAAGGTAAATGTTTTAAGTGATTTTAATTCTAAATAAATTATAATTTAAATAATTACCTGCATTATTCTATTATTTTTTTCAAGACTTTCTTTAATATTAACATGTTTTTGTCATGATTAGTGCATCCAGACCCACTGCAAATGATAGAATATTTCTAAATTGCCAAACATTGGATCCTCGTAGCAAAATGAGGCTGCTGCAAAGATCCATTTTGATTTCGTGCCTATTTGAAGGATTGGATGGTCAGTGTTTGCTGTGTCTAAAAGAATGAATTTTTGCATTTTGAAATGTTTCATAATTATTTAAATGATAACTAATTCAGAAATGTTATTGTAGTCTTAAATTTTGTAGTTGTTATTATAATTAATCAACAAATAATTTTTTACATAAAGAAACACATTGGTCTTTCAAAAATTGATATCGATATTTGACAGTTTGTTCTTTTGCAGATTGCGACCGACACATTCTGGACATGTTGACAGATCTTTTGGACAATTTCTTCTCCACAATTTCAACTCAAATGGCTCATGCCAACCTTGCCACTCGCGCATCTCCCGAGAGTCAAACTCCTTACACTGATTTGGTTAAAACGAGAATTAATGCCTATGAATGATTATTAATAATTATTAATATTTATTTTTCAATGTTCTTTAATTTACTCTAACATTCTAGTGATATTAATAACATAATTCCATTAAAACTTGTATAAAGCACGAGTCAATGCATTAATTCCATTGAAATCATGCACCAGGTGAACCTGCAAAAGATTCTCGTCGGCTCGGGCGTCGGCACCGTTCTGGACGTCTTGGACTTTCAGAAGATGAATTTCGGGGATCGAAATCGAAAGTTGATGAGACTTTCGGAAACTGTTTACAAGGACTGCGTCTCAAAACAGGAGAAGTTGAAGAAAGAAATTTTGCCACAGACTCAAGAAATGACAGACAGTCCTTCCAGGTGGTAGGATGTAATTAATAATAAATGATGCTTTGAATATTTTGTTTTTAATAATAACATTGAAATTTTATTGTAATATTTTATTTAATTCGAATAATAATAGGATATTACACAATAGTATGATTTAAGATTTAATCAATGGTAGATTAGCTTCTGAAGTAATTAATTAATCGATTAACCTTGCAATAAAAATATCATGCAGAAAGAACAAAGTCAATTAATTAATTAATTAATACGAAGTTATAAATATGTTGTTACAAATATGTAATTATGTAATATAGTTGCATACATAGTTAATGATAATAATTATAATAATAAATTAATTAATTGATTGACTATGGATCATCAATCTTATTTCATCCTCTCTTTGACAGTTTCCCGCAAAGAAATGTTTCCGAACCTTTCACGTCGTCTGCAGATTTTAACGCCAACAATTCTAGGAGAGGTTTGAATAGTCTTTGCTTTAGAAAATTTATTATTATTAGCAATTTTGCTTGTTATTGTCATAAAAAACAGCATTATTAGTATTATTGTTGTTGTTATTGTTATCATCGTATCCTATTTATTTATTTGATGCTAATCTTATAAGGCTTGGCATAAAATTACATTCTTGAAAGTCAGTCTTTCTAAGCTTTAAACTTTTTTCAAGACATTCAATGAAGCCATTTTTATCTTCACTGCCATCTGTTTTGTGCTCTTCGTGAACACAAAACCATCCGTTCCTTTCCCCTCCAGTAATTTCCAGCTGCATCTTCAAATTTCATCCTTTAGTTTGGAATTTCATTCTTTCTCTGGCATAGTGAATGCTGCAATGTTGTATGGAAACACACTTTTTGCCTGTCAAAACAATATCACAAATAGTCGATTATGTTGTTTTTTGACTTTCAATATTTTGTTAAATGTAAGCATGAACAACCTAATCATTGCGCTCGTGTGATGTTTCTGATTGCGTGTTTCAAATGGCTTTATGCCAATTTTCATCAACAAATGTGTCATTGCTGAGCAGACGGTTCTTCCTTGAAGAGAAGTGGAGATCCTATCGGGCCTTCGTCAGAAGAAGAGTGAGTTGATGTGGATTTTTTATTCAAGGGCAATCTACTGTTTTAATAAGATGATGAGTGGTTGTGATGATGATGGCAATGATGCTTCCATATGCATTTGCATAATTTTAAGTTATTTGAGTTTGCTCATGGCATGCTACATATGGATTGTTACTTATTGATTAACTTGTTCTCAGCATTCTCGGTTTCTATGGACATGCAGAGTATGTCGGCTCAAATCCTGCTAAAAAGTAAGACTTTTGAAAACCTGTTTCTAGTACCTGATTAATCAATTACTTAAATTAGTGTGAACCAACTTTTTCAAGGGCAAAAGTATGAAGACAATCCAAGATGGATTCTGTTTTTAATATTGAACTCTTTCAACTCAAAAACTTTTTATAAACCATTTTCTCATTCATTGCTTTGCAGAAGTTGAGGTTTAGTAAATGGAAAAATGGAATTGTTCATTTAGTTGTTTGGCTTTGATGCTTTTCCATGCCAAATATTTTTTTTCTGCTTTGTGCATTTCAATAGAACAATGATAGAAAATTGATAAGCTATAAGGAATTAAAGCAATTCAGAAATTTATGAGGATGTTTGATAAAGGATGTTTGCAGAAGCTGCTACAAATGCAGCCAAATCAAATCCATTTATTATGAATCACATCTTATTAATGGAGATCAATTGTTTTAACTGGATCACCTTGATGAAGTTTACTTCCTCATCGCAAGGTAATTATGAGGTTTTATTTCTTTACTAGTAGAATTTATAATTTGACCTTTTTAAATCTGTAAAGGATTGCATGTTTTCATATTAACTTAAAATGGTTCTTGTCAATATTTTTAAAACTTCATGCTTGAAAGGGTGATAACACTTAGTTGAATGGAAACTGTATGGGCACTACTAATTCGTATCCAGTATAGCCAACACACATTTCAACCCTAGGTTGTGTTTGAAAATTCCATTAGGAAAAGTGAAAAATGACTTGATTGTAATAGTTTAATTTTAAAACCATTGGCACTTGTCCCCTCCTCTCTCCATGGCATCTTCCTCTTGGTGGTCCTGTTCATATCCTGGACAATCATAGAATAAATACTTGAAATGCTTAGCCATGAATTAATGAGAAAAATAAACGAAACAGGATTTGGGTGGCTTCAGGCTATGTGTTTTCATCACTTGGCAGCTCTATCATAGACAATTTTTGGTATGTTGGTTAATTGTTGCTTAATGGCACACTTTAGAAAATCGAAGTTATGATCGCTCACATGCTTTATTTTAAAAATAGAAAGCTCAGGTGTTTTCAGCCTATCCAGGTCCGAACACAACTAAGCTTTGATTTTATTGCCTTTTGGTTGTTAGCAATATTAACAATTCGAAAAAGCCACAACCAGCAAAAACCAGAAATCCTGTCCATTTCTCATGATTTGGACATTACTTTAATCCACATAAAAGCAGCCCGAGTTTTTTGCAGCCTTGTTGATAATTTTCAGAGAAGTTTCAATGACATGTATGATTACTTTCAAATTTAAACAAAAAGATAGTAAAAAAAAAACAGTAAAATATGAAAATGAAACCATTCGAGAAAAAGTAAGATTTGAAGAAGAATCTGAAAGTGGTCTCTTAGTCACAGTAATGATCGGCCATCAATTATACCTCAATTAAGCTAGGGAGAATTTCCTTGGTTCAACGAATCTACATTAACTAGCTGACGTGAATACAAACTTTGAACATAAACTTACACAGTCATCTCGAAAAGTAGATCATAAAAATTTAGTTTTGAGCAATTATTTCTATTAAATTTGATTGTATATTGTCATATGTTACGGGGTATGTATAGAATTTTCGATTTATAAATTGACAAAATATTAGCAAAATGATGCAGAAATTTTTCTATTTGAGTGATTTATTGGAATTGCCTAAAGATTCAACAGCCTGCTTCTGTCCTGGAAATTGGTCAACAAATTAAGACTAGGTCTCTTTTTGCTTGAGTGGTATTTCTTGATAAATATATATTAATTAAACATTTGTTTAAGTAGTAATTAAATTCAATTACAGTAAAATACTTGAGTTCAAATGCACATACAATTGCATATATAATTAAAAGTAGCTCAACTATATTTTGTTATTTGATGGTTGATTGGCAAAGCAACTGCTGCCAAATGGCAAATTTGTTTCAATTGTCTTTTTCCTGCGAGAATATGGAGCCATTATATTGCATTCAACCTCGAGCTTTCATACAAACAATGTGTATTATATTGATTGAAATTGTATAGAAATGGAAGGAGATGTGCGATGCACGACCAAATTTTGTTTGTCATTTGTGCAAAGTAAAAATAAGTTTTAAGAAAACAAGATGATGAAACTTATTGATTTCTTTCAACCTTCATGTCATTTCATAACGCAGATGTTTTTGTCCATCAAGTCAAAGTAGCTGCAAGGTGGCTAGCTGTGGCAAGTTGACTCATGTAAAGACTTGTTTTCAGTTATAGATAACACGTCCTACCCTTATACTGTCGTTAACTGGTCAAATCATTTCGAAGAAGTTGGGTTGATTTAAAGCCTTTACGTTAAGGGACGTAGTTTGGGAGAGTGCAGGGGCATAGTTCCCCTGATCTTAGATGCATAGTTGCACACTTTTGGACATATTTTTTAATGATAAATGTGCGCAAACTTGAACTACGTATTATTATAAGTTAATGTGATCGATACAAACTTTAATTTACAAAATAAAACTAACATGAAATCAACTTTAAATTTCAAAATTGAAATTAATTAATGAATAATGTTGCATTTATTGTGATAGATATATCGTAGTATCGGTTGTTTATTACATTCTGATAATGATCCATATAATCAAAACCTGGATGCTTGTGAGTGTAGGTTATTAGTGTTGTTGGTTCGTGAACTGAATTCTGAGAGATGTTTAAGCAAAAAATTGAATCGAAAAAGCTTAAAACAACAAGTGTAAAAAGCTACCACATGAATATGTCAATATTTAAAGATAATATGAATATATAAATATTTAATGATAATAATCATGAAGGAGCGAGAAGCTAATCTCCATCGAATCGATGCATCCAGTTGTCTTGTTTTCGCAACGGTTGCTCTGAGGTTATTAAAACACAAAATTCCCCAGTTTCTGTTCATTTAAGCGCCTGAGATGTTTAGAAATATTCTGTTTTTAAACTTCTCATTACATGCAGTTGACTTAAATTCATTATTACTTAGAGTTTATTAGACTTACATTAACTATTGGTCTCTAGAATATTATTATCAATTAATTTCAATCGTTCTTATTAACTCGAAAATTGGCGATTCTCAGCAGCTGTCAGAACATTTAAAACTTCAGAGGTTTGAGTTCTTTTGTCACAGTTCTTTGAAAGTTAGAGCGATGAATTGAAAGTATTTTTTAATGCTTTTATAAAGTCTCTAAGCATTTCGTTGTCAACGCATCAAGGCGGTTGAACTTGCTTGAACAGTACTTGCTAAACTGAAGCACAATGCTCTGCTGATATCGTAATCTAAAACGTTATCATGTAGAATACCATAATTATTAGATATTTAATGAATGGCAGTTGTAATATTTGCAACATATCCTTCGCGTTCTAATTGATATTTATCTCGTTCCAAAGCTATTATCCAGTACGTTCTAATTATTGGATATAAATCTAAACTTGGCAACTATTGTTTAGATTAAAATTTTTTGATTTCTTTAAAAATAAATATTAAAAAAACTGGGAACTTGTGCAACAATCTATAGAATGCTTATTTCTAGTAGTGGCTCAAGTTTCACGCCAGTAGCATTGAGTGAAAACTGTTTTTTGCATTTGCGATTGTTTTGAGGTTATGAGATCATTATCATCGGGAATTGAGGATCATTATTTGCATCTGCCAACATGGAACATGGAACCCGGAGTTGTTCATGATCGACGATGCTTGATCGTCAGATTTAGTTAAAATTAAGTTGTAGATGTCTTGTTATTAATAATGTGAACGTTTCCTTAAAAAAAACCAATTAAAGAAGTCTGTAACTACTTGTAGAATAATAATAATAATAATAATAATAATAATAATAATAATAATAATAATAATAATAATAATAATAATAATAATAATAATAATAATAATAATAATAATAATAATAATAATAAGAATAATAATAATAATAATAATAATAATAATAATAATAATAATAATAATAATAATAATAATAATAAATAATAATAATAATAATAATATAATAATAATAATAATAATAATAATAATAATAATAATAATAATAATAATAATAATAATAATAATAATAATAATAATAATAATAATAATAATAATAATAATAATAATAATAATAATAATAATAATAATAATAATAATAATAATAATAATAATAATAATAATAATAACATTGATTAAATGAATTATTTAATTTAGATTTAGGTTTGATTTATGTACTTACAATCATCTTGGGTGTTTTAAAAATAACCTTTTACTTGTACATCGAAACTCTCGCTAACATCTTGAGTTCATGCTCCTCCTTATTTCTTAGAAATTCTTTTTTGCGTCTCGTCTGTTTCTCTCTGAAAATTTTCCATTCAGAAAAAATATGTTTTCTTTTGACAACTCATTAATATTCAGCGACGTTTTAGGAGGCAATTATTCGTATCTCAGACCTGCGTGGTATTAATGTGTTTGATTTTTTCAGACGACATTATTTCATTTTTAATTAAAATCAACTTTTTTAATAGTAATTTTAAAATTGACAATGATGAAGTCAGCAACGGATTAAAAAATCTTTGATTAATGCAATTTGCAAGCCATACGGACTTTTACGGAATATTAAATAATTTTTTTTTCACATCCGCGCAAGCCTAAAATAGCTGGTTGGAATTTTCAGAGCCCGCTTTCGATAACTAGCCTTAAGTTTATCTTGGCGGTATTTTTCAGATCTATTTGAGAAGTTCAGGTGAAGCTACTTCATACCTTCATAACATGGACGTCCAAATTCATGCTGATCCGGCCTTCTTCATCAACGTGGGTTAAGCACGGACAGTTTCTGAGAATTGCACTTAGATTTTAATTCGAATAATTAATTCCTGCAGGACATTTGCCTGGATGATATCGATGCTATCATTTCTCAAGACGAGAATCCTTGGTCATGGGAGAGAGAAGAATTGGTTACTTCAAACCGGACCATTTTCACAGACTGCGGAACTTATAACATCATCATAGAACCGATTTCACCATCTACTTCCTTTAGCCCTGACGGTCAAGTGAGCCCTGTTAGTCCTGTTACCCCCGTCACTGTCCAAAGGATCTCTTCTGTAGACACCGACGATTATCCGGAAAACTTTACTCCACTTGTAAATGATGACGAGAAAACGTTAAAACGACGAGAGCAAAATAGGAAAGCCGCGAAAACCTGCAGGGAGAAGAAGAAAAAATTGGCAGACCAATCAATCCAGGTGAGAGGAATAGATTCGACCAATTTAGACTTTTCTGCTGCTTAAGCAGGTGGGGCAATTAATGTAAGATATTATATCTATAAAATGCGTACCTGCATGTAAATGCGTGTACAAATTCGTTGAAAGATAAGGGATCATTATTTGCATCTGCCAACATAAGCAATAATTAACATAATTAATGCGCGTTGCAAATAAATTCTAAGGTTGAATTGTATCATTATTTTAAATTAGTGTCAATGCATAATGAGGTTTGTTTCCCTAATAACTAGATAACTGATAGATATGGATAAATAAAAAAAATTCACTTTAGATTGGAGTTATAGCTTCTTAAAATTTGAACAGTTAAAGTTGATAAATTTTTGAAAATAAGAGAGTTAAATATTACTATTGTTATTATTATTATTTCACTTAATCAAAGAAATGTTTACGTAATAAGCCGCGCGAACGTGATTTGTAAAAATCTGAAAAATAAAAAGTTTGCCATTTTCGAATGAAATGAATTAAATGCTTTCATTGAAGGAATACCAGCAGGCCAGTTGTGAGAATACGAAGCTTCAATACCTTCTGAACCTGGCTAAAAGGGAGAGGGACCACCTGAACCAGCAAATTTTTAGGATCACGAATACTTGTCCGCAAAAGTCGCTCAAACTTACAAACGGCTTTTATTAATAGCATTTATTATTAATATTATTGTTATTATTATTATTATTATTATTATTTCTTGTTCTGCAATATCTTTCAGCCAGACCGTCGGTAATTTTACAACTTTCATATCAGTTAGAGTGGTCATTGTTAATAATGGTTATTATTAGTATTATTGGATGTTGTTGCTAATGATTATTATTATTATTGTTATTATCATTACAATTAATAATATTATTATTATTATCAATATTAATATTATTACCGAATATAATTATTACTATGTTATTATCACTATTGATATTATTACTTCAGAATTGTAGATGTTCATGCAGTTTTTTTTTCATTTACAGACCTCTGTAAATCAATACCAAATCCGAATAAGTCCCGGTTTATTGTTCGCTTTCACTTAGTCCTTTTTTTTTAGTTTTCTAAGCGGCAACTGAGGTGAATATTAATATTTTCCAGCTCTTTCCTTAATCTTACACCACGGTTATCCAATAAACTGACAAAATCTTTTTTAATTTAAAATCACCAACTCGATAACCTAATAGTTTATTAGACTTTTGAGATTTCAGCATAACTTTTAACAATTGGCACGTCTAATTGTCTTGCTAATGAACTGATTGATTAACTTATTAATTGCATGTTAGTTCTAGGAAGAACTGTTTGATGTATTTTAGCGTTTGGATGATTTAGCTTGTTGAGAATATGTATGTTGACTAACACTTGCTATTCACACTAAGATATGTGAACGTTTTGAGTTCTTTAATAGGAAAATAATAAAAAAATGAAAATTAATTTAAGATGAATATAATAAAATAATTAATTTAATAGGAATACTAAAAATTTAAATTCTCTAATCACTTGCTTCCATTGTATTCGGTTAAGAAATATTTTCACAAAAGCAGTTTTTGTTACACTCGAGATAGAAATTCTTAAATCATGAATTTGATATTCATTCGTATACTAATTTGTCTGAATCATTAAAAATTAATCACCTCTGAATGAAGATGACATTTTCATGAAATTGTAAACCTTCCGCAATTAGGAGCAGATTCTTATTTGTTTTATTGAATTAGTGAATGAAAAAAAATGTTTTGAAATGTTGAATGAAATTTATAACTTGTTGCCATTTATTTTCACCTTTTATGAATAATTGTTTTGGCTTTCCTTTTGGTTTTGAATTACAGTTTATGGGACATGAGAAGGTCCTCAATTGAAACGTGCGAAATTTTTGAAATTAAAATTTTTTAGAATTTCTTAGACGAATCTAAAAATATTTCTTGTCGAAGTATTAATATTTGGCATTTTAAAATAATTACTGCCTAATTAAGCAAAAATGAAAAAGTAAGCAATCCAATTATTATGTCTAACCCATAAAAACCTATATAAAAGCTTTACCTAAAACAAAGATCATATCAAAATGCAGATACTGTGTAACCAATTTTAATAAATTAATTCAAACACATATTGGACAAATGAATTTAAAAAAAACCTCTCGTTTTTATAAATCACTGACGTTGACGATGGTGAAGAAAATATTGCTTAAAAATAAAAGATGGCCAGGTTTTATCGTTCAGGCAGGTCGTTATTATTGTATCAGAGGCTCACCTGAACAAAGGTATTTGATCACACCTGTTCATGTCTAAGCCTTGAATTAAGTATCTCGCCAAACTTGATGTTCTAGCGGACTAACTATGTTGCTAGGATGAAAAGTATGAAATTTCAAATTTAAAGGTAAAGTGCTTTAATGCGTGCGCCTAGACTAACTAATTAATATTAATCATCTGCTTAATATTAATTTCTCTCTCGTGACTTGTTGTAGCTAGTTTAAAATTAGCCTGTCACCTGTATCAGTCTAGCAAAGTGATGAGAAATCATTTTAGTGCCCTGAGGATTTCTAACTTCAATAGTTTGAAGATTTAAAATCCTTTCCTGGTCTCAAGTGCCTGTACACCTGTATATGGCAGTTTGGTTCAACCATAAAGGTGTGTTTTAAACTCTTTTTTTTTAATTTTTAATGAGAATTTGCGCTATAATTTTCTTGGAGGATCGAAATGTGTTATTGTTGATAGTTGTTGTCTAAGCAAATTCTCAGGATACATTCTTAAGTAACGGATTATTTCATTCGACATCATTTATCTCGTTAAGTTACTTATTTGTAAACAAACGTCTTGATTGCACGTTTTACTATTCTATTTAAATTTTATTTTCATTAAATATAATTCTTACTTAAAGCAGCAGTTTAACCATTAAAAACTTCATTCGCTAAGAAGCCTTTCTCGTTTACCTTTAAATTATTTTTAAATTCTTAATCGATCGTTCGTCTTGACAATGTCCGTCAAACGTGTCCCCTGAATTCTCAGAAGCTGTTAAGGTCGCAGCTGTTCTAAATTAAACTTCCTTCGGTTGAAACGAACGTGTTATTTTTTCTCAGCCAACGATTTGGCGGGTACAAGAGAATGAAGCGTTTTTTATCACGCAATCTGCTGATAAACCTTTTCCCAAGGGAAACCTTGGGAAAGCCTTTCGTTTTCTCAAAGAAAAATATGCTATTTTTGTTCTTGTACATTTGTTCTCTGCGGTTGAACATTGACATGCAGAGATCGAAGAGATCGGGTTATTTACGGTTGAGATTGAGTAGGTTTTGAAACAATTCGGTTAAAAGTAGGAATGAAGAAATTTCTACAGTTAATTACGAATAAACCCAAACTTTTACGAATTTGTGAATACAAACATTTAGACTAAAAAACTTAATAAACAAAATCAAAAGATAAAAGGGTAGGTTCAAGCTAACTCAAAAAATAAAAAGAATGACTAATTTAATATATTCGAACACACAAATATTTGAAATGCACTTGTGAGTCTAGGATTACAAAATTCATTGGAGTTAGCATAACGAAACCCGATTCCATTAAAAAACGAAATGTTGAATAATTAAATTATTGAAAACTTTTAGTTATATTGTTAATGTATTATGTAAATATTATTATAAAATATTGTTCATTTCAGGTTCATTATAAATGCCTTAATTAACCGATTGAAATGATAAAAGTCAAAACTGAAGGAAATTCTAGAAAAAAAGAATCAACACATAAGAAGGACACCCGCGAGGTCAAGCAGAATGTCAAAGTTCAAAGGTCAACGAAACCTGTAGATAATATTAAAACCAAGAAATGCAACGAAGATCCAAAAGTTACAGGAAAGCCAGGCAAAAGAGTATTAAATAAACAATTAACCACCGATATGCCAGACAAACTCGACAAGCTCATAGCTTGTGGAAATATTCACGAACCTAGCCTGGAAAATGACAACAAACTGAAAGATAAGCACCAAGTCACCAAGTGGCCATTCGAAATTTGTGATGATCCCTTGAGACTTGGCGATGAAGATTGTGAAGTTGACGATCGTGAAGCTGTCAGTCAAGAAGACAAAAGTCATGAAAAGGAGCATGCCATGGATGAAGTACTCGACGTCATCGAATTGGTTCGATCCGATGATTTGGAGTCGTTGAACGAAGGATTCGAAAACTTCGGCCCAGAAAAATCAAGAAAGCTGTGCGTCGAAAGCGACAGGAGGGGATTAAGTCCGCTAACTTTGGCGGCAGAGATGAACCGAATCGACGTCGTGAAGCTCATGGTAGAACAAAGTCCAAATCTCGATGTTCCGAACGTGGTTGGCGGATGGACTGCGCTTCATTCGGCCTCATCCCAGGGTCACGTGGAAATGGTGCAACTCTTGGTCTCGGCAGGTGCACGAGTGGAAATCGGGGATCGAGAAGGATGGACGGCTTTACACTTTTCCAGCGATCTCGGATGCCTGGAGGTAATGAAAATCCTCGTGGCTGCAGGAGCAGACGTCAATTCAACAACTGCAGAGCAGTACACGCCCCTGTACCTCGCTTGCCAGAGTGGTCATATTGGTGCGGTCAGGTGGCTACTAGAACAGGAAGTTATGCTAGACCGATCAGATAAGGATGGATGGACAGAACTTCATGCAGCCTGCAGCAAGAACCACGAATCAGTCGTGAAGTTACTTCTCGATAAAACGCCAGACATCAAAGGCTATGTGAACGCCAGAACCAGCGACGGTATTACTCCTCTTTATTTGGCAGCTCAGCATGGTTTCTCCCAGCTAGCCAAACTGCTGATAAGCAGCGGTGCAGAAGTAAACTGCCATGAGGAAGAAGGCTTTGCTCCTCTTCATGTTGCCTGCCAGGGAGGTCATTATCAGGTCGTTAAGGTCATCTTAGAGTCTCCAGATTCTGAAGTCAACTTGGTTGCGAAAACAGACACCGCCTGGTATCCAATCCACTTTGCCACGCAGGAAAATCACGCCGAGGTGGTCGAATTACTCATAAAAAATGGAGCCATTGTAGATGCACTGTCTTCAGACGGTCACACACCCCTCCATTTATCTGCCGGATGCTGCAACTTGGAGTGCTTGAAGGTTTTGATATCGCGTGGTCATGCCAATCCGGCCGTGGCAGATCATATGGGATGGTGCCCCTTACATCATGCCTCACAGAATGGCCATCTTGAAACAGTAAGACAACTGATTGAATCACAAAAGCAAACCGAAGACCGATCATTTCGAGATGATGAGGCCATCAAGAATTTCGTAGACCTAAAAACGAAAGATGGCGACACAAGTCTCCTAATAGCAGTCCTCAACAATCATATTTCCATTGCCGAGTTTTTGCTCAAATGCGGAGCATCAGTTAATGAGGAACATTTGTCCGAAAAGTCTAACGAGGAACAAAATGGAGCTTCAGATGAGTGCCTGTCTGTACTTCACGCTGCCTGTGAAGTAGGCAACCCAACAATGATCCACATGCTGGTTAATCACGGGGCAAAAGTTGAGGTGAAAGATGGCAAGGGCTGGTCTCCTCTGCACTGCCTCGCAGAATCAGGAAACGTTGATTGCATAGACTCATTGTTTTCCAACTTTATGCTCACTCTGAAACACAGTAAACTTTCTAAGAAGGAAAGTGTTTCTTCCACGTCAGACGTCCAGACAAAAGAAGATATGTCATCTAACGACGGAGATATGACACCATCGCCAGTTTTTCCATCTCCGTACATGTCCAACATCCCTCGTCTGGTCGAGACACAGATATCCACTGCGATTTCTTCAATACCGGAAGAAGATCGTGATTCATATAAATACATTCTGGATGCTCAGACTTCAGACGGTCATACGCCTTTATTTGTGGCAGCTCACTGTGGCCAGTTGGATACTGTTAGGCATCTTTTGAAACTAGGCGCAAGGACCGACATCGTGGATTACCTTGGCTGGTCGCCTTTGCATGCTGCCAGTGCCAAAGGTCACACGGAAGTTGTCGAGACTCTTCTCTCTTCCACAGGATTAGATGTCAACCGCCGGACATATCACGGCTTCACATCGTTGTATCTCAGCATCCAAGAACAACGAACCAAAACGGCCGAGTACTTGCTGAGCGAGGCACTTGCCGATCCCAACCTTTCTGAAAACCAAGGTTTTTGTCCTCTCCACGTGGCCTCCCAAAACGGCATGGCTGACACCATCGAAAGTTTAATGGTTTCTGGAGCTCTCAGTAACAAGACCGATTCCAGTGGGTGGACTGCTTTACATTTCGCAGTTCAAGATGGCAACCAGAATACAGTGAGGTTGTTTTGGTTTGTGTTCGTTTGAATAGTCACGATTGAATTAAATTTGTTTCGTTTAAATTGTGATTTCTATATAATTTTATATTTTAAAGTAGAATAATAAAACTTTAAATTGAATAAACAAAACAGAAAACTCATCGAGCATGGTTCTGACGTCGACGCTCAAACGAATGCAGGTGTCACACCTTTGTTCATAGCCGTCCACAAAAATTTCGACGAGATTATTGATTTCTTGCTTCAGGTGATTATCGAACAGTTGTCGAATAGACTAAGTATCTGACTTATTAACATACATGTCGCCTCCATTTAATAGCACTGTAATAACTACGTTTTCCCCAATTTTCAATAGCATGGAGCCAGGACTGATCTTGTCGAGACTGAAACCGGTCTAACCCCTCTGCACTTGGCTTGTGACAGCGGCTACGTGAAGGTCGTGCAGAGGCTGTTGACAGCAGGGGCAAACACGGAAGCTGAAACAAAATACGACCATGTAAGACCTCTTTACATGGCCATCAGATCGAAGCACATATCGGACGAAACAGTTCTCGAAACAATAGTAAGGTCTCTGCTTTCAGAGGGAGCAGAGCCAATGCCATCCATAACATCGGATCTATCGGCTCTTCACATTGCTGCCCAGACGGGCTTGACGGGGGTTGTACAAGCCCTGGCGGAACACGGAGCAGAGGTGGATGCGCTAGATGAAGCCGGCTGGACACCTCTTATGTTTGCTAGTCGTTGCGGCAAAAGCAAAACAGTTAGAGCCCTTCTTGCAGCCGGAGCCAAACCTGACAATCTCAAGGATGAGTGCAGAAACTCGGAGAAGGTAGATGCCCTTTTGCTAGCTGTTCAGAACGGACACATAGATGTGGTTGAAGCCTTGATACTCTGGTCTTGCAACATCAACGCAAGAACGGGATGTGGGACAACTGCACTCTACTGTGCCTCTCAACACGGTGACCTTGAAATGCTTCAAATGCTGCTCTTCAATGGGGCCGATCCGAACCTACAAGACAGGAATGGTTTCATTCCTCTTCATCCGGTATGTAGTATTTGTTATTTCAATATTTATCTTTTTTATTCGTTCATTTAAAAGCTAGTGCAAACAATCTCATTTAAAAAATAAATATTTCAGGCGTGTTTAAATGGTCACAAAAAGGTTGCGGAATCGTTGGTCAAGGCTGGCAGTTCGGTCGATCATCAGGCCAAGGATGGAAGTCGTCCAATCCAGCTGGCTGATCGCAACGGACACGATGAAATCGTCGAATGGCTTCTTACCGAGGGAGCCAAAAACCCCGAATACGAGGACAAACTGGGCGTGACCAAGCTGATGTCAGGATGGGGGGCTTATATAAAGAACGTGCTAGTGAAAGCATACAAACATGGCATGGAAGAGTACGTTCGTCTTTCCGGAGAGGTCGATGAAAACGATGCCGGAAAAATGAATGGAACGGATGGAAGAAGCGACAACCTGCAACGAGAGGCTGCTGTGGAAAAGATGAGCGTTGGTAGTGGAAAGCGGAAAGGAAAGCAAAAGTCAGCGACAGTCCCTTCAAGGCCTCGACAAGTTCATAAAGTGTGACGAATGGCTTTGACTTCATTGCTGTGACTTTATTTTGTCGTTCATGCCGTCTTTCATAATTACGTTCAACTTTTTCAGTCATATTTATTTTAAAAAAATAAAAAGATCAATAAAGAGAAACAATTTATGCAATACTTCTATTATTAATAGTCGAAATTTGACAATAGTTGAAGAAAGCTCAGCATATAAATCAAATCAAGCCATTTTCAATGCTCTTCGTGTTCTTATCAGAATGTCTTCAGGTAATTTATAATTAAAATATTTATTATTTTAAATAAATCTTTCTATTTAATTTAACGTCATTTAACCCAGGGAAATATCGTATTCATAAAGCCCCATTTTAAGCCGTCAGTATGGAAATTGATCAAGTTGATGGTCGAATTTGATGGAATAGTTGAGTAAATGGCGTACTGGTTGTCCATCTCGGTTCTCAATTCATCAGACTTTTCACCGCCGCAAGTGTAAATCTGTATGTATGATTTAAAATACGTCAATTACAGTTAATTCTAAAATAAAACACATTTTAACACTTAGTAAGAATTTGTGTTTTTCAGCCAGTTATATCTGTCTGTGGTATCTTCGAAAACTTTAACACAATAAAGTTTTGATTTAAACTTGAGATTATCTATACATTACGATAGTTATTACAAATTATTATAAAATAATACTCTTATCGAGGAAATAAAATTTTAGAAAAGAAAATTATATTTATTATTGTATTAATATTAAAACAAAATTATCGGCACCAACTTTTTGGAGGAAGCCTTTTGAAACTAGTGATGAATCATTCACGTTTTCTGAAGTTATTTCACAACAATAACTTCCCGATGTTTTACATAACTTGGGCTTGCAAAGAGATTTGAAGGTTTTGATGAGTCTATCAAGTATGGAACACCTGGGATGCCTGTGGGAATAAAACGGGTTGGAACTGACCATGACAGCCTGAGGTTTTGTGGCATTGAGAATAATGTTTTTGTTGGCTTTATTGGCAGCTCCGTGGTGAGATATTTGGTAAATGTCAGACATCAATTCCTTCCCGTAGAATTTTAGCAGCTTATGCTGGGGTCCATTCTTCTAAAAAAAATTTTAATAAGAAGTAAATGTTTAATAAAAAGTACTGTCACTACCATATTTACTATATAATTAAATCAAATAATTCAATTTAATATTACAAATATTACTCATACCTCAATGTTGCTTGAAGTAAAGTCCTCAAAATCCCCGTTCATCATAATCTTAACTCGACCGACTCTCAAAGATAAGACTATCGAATCAGTATTTTTGTTCTCACTCCTAGAAACGCATTGCTGTCCGGTGTTGGCTGCCAAAACTTTGGCTTGGACAAATTCTTTATCATTTTGGAGATTACCCCCAGAAAAACTTGTGGAAAGCTTGGGACACAAAGGTATAAAACCGCAGGAAATATTGTTAGGTCCGCATTCTCTGCCATTGTTGAATACCTTCACAGCGTTCTCCTTTCCTATCTTTTTGATCCAATCTGAAATTCCACCTGGAAGATCTTTCTCAGTGCATGATATGTAAATGTTGGAAAGGCTTTTGGCTTCGTTGACGCTTGTGAGGACTTCAGGCAGCATACTTGTTACCGATAAAAAATATGTAATTAATATGTGAATTTATTTGAGCTTTCAAATTCATTTATTAAACAAACGAATTCGAAATGATAACTTGCTTATAGTGATCGTTGTGGTTGTGGGTAATTACGATATTTTTAAGTAGATGAAAACTTTTGCCCAAAAATATTCTAATTTGAGAACTATTCCAAAGTCCCCTAGATGATTCCATAGAACCTATGTCAAAAATGGTTAGCTCTCCGCTCGGTCTGGGGCACTGAATAATCCACGAATCGCCTTGCCCGATAGGTAATCCGTATATGTGCAAATTTTCATCAGAAGGAGGAATTTCGACTTTTTCGACTTCTTTAGATTTCACCCTGCGATTGAATGCATAAAATCAAACTACTTCTGAATATTTATTCAATAAATCGACCGATAGAACCGAGATAGACTTACCCACATACGATAAGCATGGTTAATAAAACCTTTAAAGGAGTTTTATCCATTTTCAGAGGAATACATCTAAGACTACAACTAAAGGCAAGACCGAAAGGAGAAAGTCTTAAATTGGCAGACATCCCAGCAGACAATCCGATAAGATAAAAATAATTATGAGTTAAGAACTCGTAAAAAAATATGCGCGCGTAATTTCATAAGATTGTGAAAATATCAGCAAATGAATACTAAATAGCAAATAAGTTATGCGATAAAAGCGCTTCGTGCAAGAATTTGTTACTAGGTTGGATAGCTATTGATTATAAACAGATCGTCAGGAAACGATGGAATTCTTGGTAGGGAAAAGGGAAGAAGTTATTCCGTAATTTTATTCGTATTTAGTCATTCTATGATAAAACAGCGAAAATGATGACCAGTTTTTCTAAAAAGTTGAGTTTTTTAGCTTCTAATTGCATATAATTGCTTTGTTGTCATCTGTTTGACTATGTTGCTTTTAGAAGCGAGAAGAAAGCTTAATGTAATTAACTTGCAGGTGGAATAGGGAGGCAGTCTCTACGGACTTGTGGTTCAACAGGAACTATACTGTATTACCCGAATTTAAACTGCAAACTTTGGATAAAAATGTTTTTGCCTCTTATTCCGGACCAGATTGCGGCCTTGCTTTTCTTCAAAATCTAGAGAGCACAGAAGGTGACTTTAGTACTTGCTTGGCACGTTTCATTCAAATCTTTTCTGATATCACTTTAATGAAATTTATAATATTTCATTTGGAAATTATCTTGATTTAAATTATTGCATTAGGTGAAAAGGGAGGAAATGTAGGAAGTGTTGCGGCAGCTTGCCTCAAACCAATCGCCGGGTGCACGAAATGGAATGTCAAGAATAGGAAAGCCTATGGCATTTCTATGTCGTTGTATGATCAGCATCCAGTTAATGGAAAGATCACAGGTTTTTATTTTAATTTAATTTCTAACTACCGGGTCTCGGGGATTTAGATGCAAATTCCTTGACCCTGACTTTATTTTAAGAATTTGAAGGCACTACTAATAAAATTTTAGCATTTGTGACTGATGATACATGCCAGCTTCATAGATTTCACATTTTAGAACAAATTATTATACACAATAAAAGTAATAATAATACTTAATAAATGGGAAATTATTTATGGGAAAATACATGGTTCAAATTTTTTTATAAAACGTTATGGGAAAATAGATTGTAATAGGAGACCATAGATGAAGGTTGCTTTGGATATTATCAAGTTTTGGATTTCAAGAAAGGATTCAAATTGCTAGATGAAATAACCAGCAACTTCTTTCAATGAGATCGTTCATTTTGATCATCAGTCGTTCCGAAAATTACATAATTGCAAACATTTAGTCAATAAAGGAATAGCAATTAAAGCTTAAAAAGAAATGATCTGATTCTAAATAGGAACCGTTTGTCGATGTAATTTATTTCTACAACTACAATGTAAACAAATTTATAGGTAATTATGATAAAATAGTTAGACCGTTAATCACACGAACTTGCAAGTCTGTTGTCACATATAAAAAAGAATGGCAATAATGACATTTAACCTCACAATAATATTAAAAATAGCACAGAAATATTGTAAGAAATGATATTGTTATTAAATGCTATGTAATTAATTCAGTTAATTACGAAAAGCTCCTCAATTACCTAATTACTAATGGATGTTAATGGATTATTCTCATTATCCTCCTTAATGCACTTAAACGAAACAAATGATTGCTCTGCAGGTGATCCAATAGCTGATTGCTTTGGCTTGTGTGCTAGGGGCAATAGTGCTCTGATGGTGGTTGCGGATGGGGTGAATTGGGGTGAGAAGTCCAGGATGGCAGCTCGATGTGCCGTTTACGGTGTCATGAAGCATATCAACGAAAGGCTTTTCCCGGACGTGGGCAAAGACCCTAAATACGAAAAGGATTGCTTGCACGAAGACAAAACTGATTTTTCGGTTCTGGAAAAAGAGAATGTTCCAGTGAATGATGCAAGGAGTGATAAAAGAAATGAAGATGTAATGTCGACCTCCCTGGCTGAAGAACTCGGAATTGAAAATGGAGATGGAAAGGATTTTGCATTTGAAACAACGAAGGTTGGATTGCTTTTTGTTGTCAGATTAAAATCTGAAATGTTGTCGATTGTCGACAAGAAAACTTTACGAATGTTTTTTTACATTCTTGTTACTTTTGAATTTATTTCCATATGAATATATAAAAACCATATAAGATGAAAATATATAAGATGTCATTATTATCCTCAGGATGTCTTCAGACTCATCTTAGAATCATTGGAATCTGCCCACAAGAAGATTCTGAAACACGACGGAGGATTGACCACTCTCTGTGTCTGCTTCGTCTGCCCGATAACAGACTCTCCCGAGGTTCTTCCCGATCTGCCTTCTTCTCCAACGTCCGATAGGGGATCAGATCTTCCGTTGAAGAAGTATGCTGCCTGCGTGGTCAATGTCGGGGACAGTCTAGCATTTGTTTTCAGTAGAAGACACGGGGTGAGAGAGATCACGACCGGGTCGCACGACGTCACCCTGGAGAGAAACATCAGGGATGCGGGAGGAGCCCTCGGACCGGTGACCGAAAACGGCGAACCGGAACTTAACAACCTCACCTGCTCGGTCACTTGTGTTGAAGCAGGCGATGTCATCTTTCTTGCCACTGACGGAATCACTGACAATTTTGATCCAGTTGTGACTAAGGTGATTTAAATGATTTATTTACCATGTTTCCCCAAAAATAAGCCCTAGCATGATATTTCATGATGCTCGTAATATAAGCACTACCCCCAAAATAAGTAATTAGTTAAGATAAGTATTTACAGGTCACACCATAAGTGTGTTGCAACACTCAATGACATGTTGAAGTTTATAACATAATATCAGTAAATTTTATTGAAATATTAATAATAAAGTACTAATAAAATAAGTAATAAAGACTGACAACAAAAATTATGATTTCTATAAGTATTTATATTTAAAATATTGATGAGTAAGCAGACACCATAAACAGACAATCCGTTCTCGAACACAATTTAAAGGGGTTGTGTTTATGAATCTTTTTGAATTCAGTGTGGCATATGTGTAATAGATTTACCATTAATTGTTACTTCCATAAAGATGAGCTCAAAAAGGAAAAGCTATTCCATCTACTGCAAGAAAGGAATTGTGGAACACTCATGTGACAATAATTTTACAGCTTTCAGTAAAGAAAAGAAATTGAATATTCGAATGTGATGACCTCATTTAACAGGTGGACAAGGAAAATGTTAAGACAAGTGTGATTCAGACACTATATGAAGCCTAACCAGTGATAGGTTGCGAGTTGGGTTAAGAAATCAGTTTATAAAACCACTGACAGAACACAACTGTTACCAATGTGGCAAGGGTGTGTTTTCCCACTGTTGAATATCAGAGATAGAGGTTCTAGAAAATAAGCCCTAGCGAACGGCAGTAAAAGCAACAGTCATTACATGTCATGTTCGAAACCCAGCTCGCACCCCCAGGGAGTAGGGGCATTATGTAAATGGTGGATCGATTAAGAAGTGCCTTCACATCTTATCCAGATAAATAAGGTATACTCAAAAAGTCAGTTAAATACAAAAAATAACTTGGACATCTGTATTCTGCATCCCATGCTTTCATGGCCATTGTTGCTCCTAGGAATAGAAGCTATTGTGGGGCGCTATATAAATTGTAATATTCTTAGCCTGGATGAAACAATTAATTGCTTAATGGCTAATGGATAGTGATTTCAAATGGTCAGATTAACTTCTCTGTTGGAATGAGGATGGATAATAAATGATTTTGTTCAGGATGTAACATTTTTTTAAATAGGTAAATTTATGCAGGAATTATAAATAATCTTTACTTGTATTTATGTTATTTTATTTGTTTTCCTTGTTGTTGTACCTTACTTTTATTTTAACCTGTAGCTATGTCATAAGCAGCATTTTTTAAAATCCAGGTTGCTGTGGCCAAGAAAGTTGATAATCCTCTGACCATCTCAAAGATTAGTCCAGAGACCAGAGGAACGATGACAAGTAATGAATGCATGCAGGTTTCCGTTAATGAGGACATTTTAGTCCAAGAACCAACAAAAGAGCAACATATTGGTGAAGCCAATGAAGGCTCATTTGAGCAATTGGAAAATAAGTCCCGAAATGAAGATGGCAGTTCAGATGATCTCAAACTGAGCGGTTACGCTGAAAATGAGGAAATGAATCTTTGTCATGGTACTTCCGCTGAGAACACGACAACAAAGATACCTGATTTGCCTGAAGAAGAATCGATCTCCGACAAATGCAATCCTGCTTCTTTAACGAAAGAAGAAGACCCAGTTACGTGTCTTGAAGATGAGAAATGTCTCCAATCAGATGATTCTTCGGCCAATAATATAAAAAATATTGGCATCGATCATAATAAACTCACTGAAAGTACTCATTCTGAGGTCGAGAAGAGCGAGATAAGATCGACGGAAAGTCCAGGATTGGAGAATGGAAAGCCGATTATGCTGCCATTCGAGAGGCATAGGTATGCCATAAAAGAGATGGAGAGAGTCATCCATGAGTTTGAACTATTTACTGAGTGCCCATGCTCTGCCCAGGAACTGTGCGGGGCACTTTTACAACACGTCCTCAAATTGACAGATCCAAAGAGAAAGGTGAGCATAATTATTCTCCAAGAATTATTTCAGTTTTTTAATTTTGATTAACTTCATTACTCCAAGATATTATTATTCCTATTTTATGGAATAAATGATTTTCATTGGAACAGGTTTTAGAAAATCCAGATTTGTATGGAAAGAAGAAAAGATTGAAGGCTGAAGAGAGACAAAACAGGGATTCGGAAATTGTTCTGAAACTGGCTCAGTCCCCGGGCAAATTGGATCATGCCACTGTCTTAGGATATGAAGTTGGATGCTACAATGGCAATGAAGATGAAGACTACTACGCTGATTGAGTGGTTTATGTCTACTTAGAAAGCCTTTTGGTTGAACTGAGAAGTGCGAAATTTGTACCAACTGCCTGCTTCTTTTAGATTTATTGTTTGCATTATTTTTGCTTGAGTGTCGAGGTTCCTACTCTCTGGAGAATTGTTTCTGTGCCACTGTTTTTGTTACTGACTTTCATCGAAATGCATTATATGTTCAACTTTGCAACTTAAATTTATTTGGCTTGCAAACCATTGAGTACCAACTTTTTTCCCATATCTAATCTCGTTTAATTGATATCAAGTCATTTCTAGTCTTGATCGCACTTGACTTGCAAACTTTTTGATGGGTTAAACATGCTCTCGTTCTATGTTTCGGTCGTCACACGGTCATTTATCCAAATTCCGCTTGATTCATTTTTAGGATTGATTTTTATTCTATACCTAATTTTTCCAATAAATGACAACAGACAAAAAATATTTATTTTTCCTTGAAATAGTCTGAGAAAATGATCTTCCTATCAACGTATTTGAGTCTTGATTAAACTGACTGAAACCAGCTGCAAAAGCTAGGAATTTGGTTTATTATTAAGGTCGTCAAGGTGTAATATTAAGCACAGTTTTAGAGTTTAATTTTAATAAAAATAAGTAAAATTTATTTACTATAATATTTGTTTATAAAATATATTGAGGACAATTTTTGAAAACGATCTCACATAAGCGGAGGTTCTGTTTATGTTAAGATGTCATTTGAGTTGATGAGGATGAATCTGGTGGTTTTTCTCCTTTTAGCAGGTTGTTCTGGAATTAATTTTTAGATATTAATGAACAGTTAAATAGTTTTGCAGTGGCCTGTAGATTTAATTGCGAAATGTACTATTTTGAAACAATTTTAAGTTGGTCATAAGATCAGGTGGACACCTACCTAACTGTGTTATTTTGACTAAGTGGCATATCAGTTAATCACTAAATTGAAATTGAATATTTTACAGGCATTGCTAGTGTGTTTGGAGACGGTAAGTTTGCCGTCATAACACATCCAGATCACGTAAAGTTCGTTAATACGAAGCAACGCCTTGATTCCTTAGAAATACCATTTTTGATAACGAATCTCTTTGGATTGCCTTCATCTTACGTAAGTGATATAGTCCAACGCTTCATTGTAGCTGAAACTTAATCAAAGAATATTATTAACAGGAGTTAAAGTGGGGTGGCTTACTGGAAGGGAATCCATTCTTAAAGCCAAAAGCATTAGCTCTTTTCTCTGTATACTATAAAGATAATGATGATTTTAAGTTCACCAATGCCCAGAAGTCATATGAAACTAACAAGGTCAGCTGCTTGTCTAAATGATCTTTTTTATGATGCACATTTTAAATTCCATTCCTAAGTAAATACTTGAATGAATGTTATCTTCTTTGAATTCTAGTGTGTTTATAGTGTGTCCAATGTAATTATTAAGCTAGTGCATCTTGTAATTTTCGTTTCGCCAATTGGCTTATTAGAAGGCATGGGGTCTGGATGAAGAATTTGTCAGTAGTATGATCCAAGAAGTTGATTGGGAGAAGGAGCCCCTTCTCATTGAAACTTCATTCCAGAAACAGGTGGGGCTCTTTTTTTTACTTCAAAGCTTCTTAGGAAGCAATATTTTGAACAATAATAGCTTTGGAAATAAGTTGGTTTTTGTGATGGATGCTACACTAGCCATTGCTAAATCTAATTTTTTTTATTTAGAATTCCTATAATTTGCAGATAAGACATTTATTGACCTTATTTAATTATATTGAGTAATAGTGATGCCTTTACATTCTCATAAATAGTTTTGCAAATGTATTCTTTTGCCTGCAGTTGTTAGACATAAAGTCCACATCAGAGAATGCATCGCTGACCCTCTCGCTTGACAAAGTTTTGGAGGAGATTAAGTCGTCAGGCTGGTTGGAGAAGCATGGCATCGAGCACCTGAATGTCACCTCTGATGATGACCTTTCTTTGCTTTCTGAACTTTATGGAATATCAAAGGTTGCTGAGATGGTGAGTTGTACACATTTCAGAAGCTACCTTATGCACTCTTGTGGGTTTTAAGAATTTTACTAGTAATAGAATGTAAAGAGATAGACTAGTTACATGGTGCATGCAAATTATTGACCTGTAGATCTTAGCGACTAAGGCGTTGTAATTCTTCAAAAAAATACTTTTTAAATAAGAGATTTATAAACTTTAATGTTATTTTCTCATCATCTGCAACCTGCCATTTCCTCTCAGCTGCAGAAACAATCTGAGATGACAAAGCATCCTTCCCCTGACTTCTATTACTTCAAGGTGGAGGGCTTGAGACTGCTCAGTGATGAGTCAAAGGCCAATGAAGCATGGAAAGTTCTGGAAACAGTGATCTCTGAGGTATGATTGATTAATCATTATTTTATTGTTACTTTTAGTTCACTAAGTTTAAATATTGTGTAATATATGTTTATTATGTACCTTGTGCTTGTTATTATGTATGCTAGTTGTAATTGATTTTAGAATTGTTTTTTTCTTGTTTTTGGTATTATTTAATATCTAGCTCTCTAGCATTGCATTCTGCTTAGGAAAAATCTTTTTTGTTCACTAGCAAATATATTTCTTAATTGGTTTAAGATTTGTTGCAAGTACATTAACACTACAAATGCTATTGCGATAATTGTATTTCTAGACCACTGTGGCCCTCAAGGAATTGTACGAAAACAATGTTGTCATTGCTGCTGTGGCCATGTCTGCCGAGCCCGGTTACTATGAATCGGGCAGACATCTCCAAGGGGAGAAAGAACCAGATATTCGATCGGTATGTGAACATTTGCATCTTCGTGACTTTCAGCTTGGCAAATGTCATTGCAGATGAGCTATAGCTCAGTGAGCTCAGTGATCGTAGAATTGACCTTAACGTACCTATTAAGTAATAAGTCTTATGTCGTTGCAATTGTTATCATTTCTTGTTGCTAGTCTTACAGATTAAATCATTTTAACTTTGCAGGAGCTTAATTATGCTGTTGTCCATGAACCATATTATGCAGAAACATTCAACATAATTCTCTGGGTGTCTGTTGCTTTTGCTCTTGTCATGGGAGGCGTGGCCTGGGGCATGTGGCACATGGATCCAGGAAGGGATAGCGTCATCTACAGAATGACAACTCAACGCCTCAAGAGAGACTGATCGAAAACTGATCTGTAGAGTGGATGTAGCCACGACTAATCAAATTCCTTCGACAATCCGGGCTCCAGTTTTGAATAATTTTCTCTAATTGATACTTTTCTGTTGAATGTGTTGTAGCTATTTAATCGGTGGTTGGATTGTTGTAAATATAAACCAAAAATTACGTAATCCTTGAAGTTCTTTCAAAGTTAACGAGCAGTTTCACAGAGTTTCATAAATTACCTGCTCATTTAAGATATAGCTTTTTGCTGTTGCTCGACTCGACCGTTCGGCGTCCATCCAAACCCTTTCCATTCTAACCTCGATCGGTAAGCTTTATCAGGAAATTTAACAGTGGTCAGTCCATTTAGTCGGGGTTTACGCAATGCTGATGGGAGCTTCTTTGCAATTCTAAAGCACTCACCAGGGTTTAAAATTACGTTTTTACGCCCAGCTCCGAGCGCCACACAATTCAATGACTTAAAGCGAGATTGCTTAGACAGAAGTCATAGTTTATCGACAGAGGAAGCAAATTGTATGTAATTTGCATTATGCGTACCCAAGCGCCCAAGAATGTAGCATCGGCAGCCTACCAGCCGTTTGGCATCGGATGCTCAGCAAATCCAAGCTATCAAACACCCATGACATGAAGTCAGTAGAAACAAAAACAAACTTTAACATCAGAACATGATCTCATGGATCGCTATATTGATCGCAAATAACGACAAAATAGAGTTCTGGTTATTGCTGGGTATACAACCGCTAGCAAATGAAAGCAACAGTTTCCCTCTACAGCGAGAACTTCAAGTATCTTCGCTGCAAATTCCTCACATCTTGATTCTTTTAGCAGGGTTACTGTTTTCTGTGACTCCCTGCTTTCCAGCATCAACATCTCCTTCCTTAGATTCGGAAATCTGAACTGCCTTCTTCTTCTTCTTCTTGGCTGCTTTTCCTCTTCTAGGCGGCTTCTTCTGCAATTACAAAATACAGTGGTCAGCCATATTTTGCTTCAAACTATTATCCAGTTATTATAAATTGCAATGCCCACGCAGAAATATCAAAGTCATAATGATATGAAAATATTATTAGAGAAAGAAAGCAACAACTTACAGAGCCCTCCACTGGCACAAGGATGGTAGCTTCCTTAGCAGCTTCTTTTGCCTTCTTTTTCTTAAAGGCTCGAATGCGAGCTTTAGCACGAGCTCGTCCCCTAACCTCAGAGACAGAGAAATTTCTCTCCTCCTCAGTAATGGCTCTTGGCTCTTCTATGGGAGTTTCCACTCTGATTGGCACTATGTCCTTGTCAGTGGTCAGAGCACCTAACTGGTCCAACTAAAGTGGATTTGAAATTTAGGAACAAAGGTCCACTCTGAAAAGGAACTACAGATAAATTGCCCTTACTAGCTTGCCAGAGCAGACCCCTTTTGGATCCTCAACCATGATAACCACCTTTGCCAGGTATTCTTTGAGCCTTCTTACATTAAGAGCCATACTCTCAGCAGATTTGTTTCTCCTTCTGTAGTCAACAGCAATGCCAATTGTTTTGGCAGCCTTCTTGTTGATGTTACAAGCCTTAACAATAATGCACCAATGCAAAATGTAATGGATTCTAAATACTAATTGCATCGATAATCATAATTAAATAATTGATCTTGTATTTTCACGTGAAATTACAAAGCTATTTAAAATATGATAACATTCAGAAAAACAAATGCATTTCCTCACTTTCAACTCCTCGACAGTAAAGCCTTTACCCTTTCTAACTTTGGCATTGTACTTGTCGGTTGGACATCTGACCACAGGCCTGAGAGCGCCCCCACTGGGTTTCAGAGGATTTTCCAAGGCCTTTTGATTGCGCTTCCTTCTTCTACGCGCCTTCCTGGCCGGCTGGCCAAAATCCGTGCGGACATTTTCTTTCCAATTCTTGTGGAAGTGCCCGTTGGGGATAGCATCATTCCCTTTCGCCATTTTCGAACAGTTAAAGCAACAGCAAGCTTCAAATACAAATATAATTATATTTAACGACAAGTTATATCGAAACCAAACGATTAATAGCCCTCAAACAACCTAGAACACACCGAACCCAAGCGGCGTCAAGCTCGAGAGGAAAAGGAAGGCCTGTAACCAAAAATTGCTTAGGTAACGCTTCCACAATTACAAACATTTAAACATTTTTGTAAATTAAAATATCTTATTAATTCAGCTATTTAAATTTCTTATTTTTAAATTCTTTTACCACTTATAGTTGTTTCTGTGGAAGGGGTGGGGGTGGAAAAATTTCCGACATGGTATTATGAGAACTATAATTGTCACATTATTATGTGACATAAATAATAAATTGCAATAAATTTGTATAAATCTTATTTGGTCGATAATGCTAATTGGCGTTTATAAATCTTGTATATGTTCATGTACGTTTACAATTTTAAACGCACCCCTATTATTCCTTGTAAGGTAACATTAAAATTAAAATACCCATGCTGGAGACAATTGATAACAAGGAGACATTTCTCCCTATATAGACCTCAGCCCACTCGTAAATCATAACAAAAGTTGATTTGCTATCGGAACCTTTACGAATTTTATCGAACTATTCCGATTCCAAGATACTAAGGGACGACATTTCAGCTATTTCCATTGAGGTCGAGCACACGCACACCTTGAGAGGTTGTTTTTGCATCTAGTCTAAAGTCCTCCCCAAATAAAACTTAGGTTTTGCAGAATAAACCCAGAATGCATTGATTTCCTAATATGCCAGATATTTGTAAATATTGGAAAGTGCGTGATGTGACAGCTCTTGCTAGGAAAATCTGGTCCAACAAAAACCGAAAACCTCAGTCCAACTGCAACGCTTTCCATAGGCGCCAAACTAAGGATGCATTAGAAATAGCCAAGAACTCATAGTAAAGGCCTTCGTGTGTTATGTTGGTAATTGATTTAATTTCAAATTCGAGAGGCTCTAATAATCTTTATATATGCATTAATTTTTTAATGATGCACTTAAATATCGTTGAGTGTCAGCTCACAAACGCGGATTTAAATTTAAACTTATAAGCTTGAGTTTTCTTATGTTAATCTAAAACTGGTTGAGATATTTTTAAGAGCTAAAAAAGTATTTTAAAAAACAAAAAATAAGTGCTTCTTTAAAAAACAAAAAATAAACAAAAACGACACACCCATGAGTGCTAACGACTATGAGATAATCGTGTTTACAAGAATACGTTTTATTATGCTTTTTTATTATGGAATCAGAATCGATGGTGGACAATGTTTAGTGTTTATAAGAAATTTGAGCATTTTAAGACTGAACAAAACACATCGGTTGCGAAAAAATTTGTTGCCACGAAATTACTAAGGATTTTGTTTGGAAACCCGAAATTAATTTAGCATAGCATTACTTTTCCCAAAATACAATGGCGATATCAAGCTTATCCCGATACATTTAAAAATTTCACTTTTGGGAATTTGCATGTTCTAAACTTCGAGCTAAGAAGACTGGTCTAAAATTGAAACCAGATATTTATTAATTATCAAACATTTTCAGAACACCCCCAAATATGAGTGAGGTTTACATTGTCAAACAAATTTAATTGGAAAAGCAAACTGGAAAATGTCATCAGATGGTCTAGTCTGTACCTGGTTTGGGAGAAATTCCTGTATAAACACCTGCTCAAAATGGTTGTCGATGAATGTTGTCTAAGATCATACAACGAAGGGGTTAACGATCTATGCTACATAGCCACAGATTGGTGTTCTAATCGTTAGAATCTAAACTAATGTCATTTATTGCAATTACAACAACTTGCAGAAATTTAGAAACCTCCCGGTCTCCTTGATTATGACAAGAAATGGAGAGTTAAGTACTGAATACACCAATTGATTGGGCATGATTCGAAAGTTGATACCTTAATTAAGCAGATTGACAATTAAATAAATTTCTCATTATTCCAACCATTGCATCAAAAGCAATTTCCAATATATTTTGAAAATATTTCCCAACATTCAGTCACCAGAAAAAAACCAACCACAACTTGGGCACCTGCCATGGCCATAGTCCTTTATTAGAACCCAAAAACACATTACTCAAATATAGCACTTATCACACACTAGCGATCTGATCCGATATTGCCTCAACTGGAAGTTGCCAAAGCAATAAAAGCATTCCTTTACGTTAAAAAGAAACAACCTTCCCAAACTTTAAAATGCCTTTCATGCCAACTGCTCAGAAGAAATGATTTAAGTGATCTTTTCAACCCACAATTCAGGTAAAAAGCATTCAGTTAGTTACATATCCATGCAAGAAATCAGTGAAATAAAGGATGTAATGGGAAGAGTTAGTGACTCCAAAAGAGTCAAAACAGCATTCACCAAAACCTTAATCACTCCTTTAATGAAATTCCCCCCAAATAACTCCACATAAACACAAGAAATGATAAACATGGTCTCCACAAGAATGATGGCTTTATTTTTCTGTCAATAACTTAGGCCTTGTTCTCCTGAGCAGCTTCCTTCTGTTTCTTGGCTCTCTTTCCAGCAAGTCTGGCATGGGCACGGGCTTGTCTGAGAGCGACGAAGGCAGAGTACTTGACCTCCTCCTCAGAGATGGCACGGGCCTTCTCCTTGTTGACTGGAGCCTTGATGGGAAGAACTTGCTTACCAGTGAACTGGGTGGCCATCTTAACCTGCTCCTCCTGTAACACCATAATTATTAATAACAATATTCATCACAATTTACATAATTCTAATCTCATGTGAACTCACAGTGGCTTCAAAAGCCTTTGACTTGGCAGCATTCTTAGGGAAAACAATCAGTTTGGCCATGTATTCCTTCAATCTCTGGGAATTGATCTGAAGGCTTTCAGTTGATTTGTTCCTCCTCCTGTAGTCAACAGCGATTCCAATAGTTCTGGCGAACCTCTTGTTAACACCAGCATTCTAGCAATTTCAAGTTGGTAATGAATTGACTATCGCAAATCAATCAAAAAAAAACTGTAGAATTACCTTCAGTTCCAAAAGAGTGAATCCCCTGCCTGCTCTGACCTTAGTGTTGTATTTGAATGTTGGGCATCTTACTACTGGGCGGTGAGCTCCTGCAGTTGGGCGAGGTGCGATGGCCCTGGCCTTCTCGGCACGATGTTGCCTCCTGCGGATCTTTCTAGCTGGCTGGTTGAACCAGGTCTTAACATTCTTCTTCCAATCTTTGTGGAAGTGTCCGTTCGGGATAACGTTATTTCCCTTGCCCATGGTCTGACAAATTGAAATATCCTCGTTAGAAATGTAGTAAGATTTTACAGAAATTTATATATCCATTGGGATCGAACATTACAAATTGCAACGATAATTTAAGACGCTCACGTTTATTTACAAAACCACGATACGCACAGGAAACAAACCTCAGTAAGCTTAGAGGAAAAAGGAATGTTTGTGTCCAAAGACCGAGTAACTAGGTTCATACACTAAATAAAGTAATGAGAACTAATATTTATTTAATATTTTTTAAAAGTAGTTTTTAAATATTTAAGTTTACTAAATTTAAAAAATCTAATAATTATAAATAAGTCATAAAATCGTTACTCGAAACAAAGCAATATTTTTACTTGTATTCAATTGTTTTAAATATTCATTAAATAAATAAAAAAATATTTATCAAGTGTATCATTTAGCATGTTGAACGTAAAATTTTATTTCTTTCAAATTTGACTTGCTTTAAATAACTAACTTCCATGGCTCAGGTTTGTAGTAAAAATCATCTTAATTATGCAACGGAATCTAATCAAACAAATAAAGCTCAGATTTCTTACATGTAAATAATTGGAATTTAGTTCTGATGATATTTTGACCTGGAATATTTTTATTTTGAAACACCGAGAAGCTGCTGCTTAGATAGACCTTTCGAGCGTTTATAATATAACAAAGTAGATTAGTCATATTAGAGTTGTGTTATTGCTAAAGCGGTCGACATTCGCTTTGAGCTTTTGTAATCATTATGGATTGTAACTACATGCTTAGAACACTGATAAAGAATTTATATTTATTTTTTGACAGTAATATGATTGATTTTATGCAAAAGATATTTCATTTTAGAAGTTTGAGTTTATGAGTTAACTTCAGCTTCTGAACCTTTCTTTCTTCAATATCAATTTCTTCAATATTGTTGGGATTGTTAATGCAATATAATGAAATAATACAATCTCTTTTTGAGTTAATTTCTCACAAAGATTTTGTCAGCATAAAGTGATATTTCTTCTATTATTTTTCGACTTGCCATTATGTGAACCATTTTCAAGACAAAAGACTACAATTTTTGACTTTTGCAAATTTTTTCTAGTTGTTTTTTTTAATTGTCAAGGGATTGCACATGGACAAAATTTTTCTGTTATAAAAACAGTAAACCAGATAATAAAATTTCTATACACATACGTTGCTACAAGCTTCTACATACATAGTAAAGTAAAACACACTGCAGCAACAAATGACCCTATGGGTGGTTTTGCCCTATATCATGGAGCCTATGTTAAACCGTAGGAAATAGTAAACCCATACAAATTAACAAGTAGAAGACAATGTATCACATATGTAGACATTGCCTCTTCTTTATTCATTTGCTTTGACTTCTTTCTCCATTTCCTACTTCTTTTTATTTTCTTCTTTCCTTGCAATAACGTTTTATATCTGATGTCTGCTAACTTCAAAGTCCTTGCTAAGTTTTGAGATAGAATTTCATAAGCAGAAATAACCTCAATTTTCATTTCCAGTGTAACCATAGCCTTTTCTGAGAATCTATCAGTTACAATCTATTGGAAATCTATCAAAAGTCACTTAAACAAGTGCAAAACAGGAAGTTTGAAATCTAATGCACATCCAACGATGCTTCATCTCCCACTTTTTCTGTTTACAAATTTTATTTAAAAAAACAAACATGCTTATAGGCAAGCTTTGTAATCATTTCAGGTATGCTTTATTAAAGTGTGACAGGTTCTTAATTTAGCATCACAAAAAAAATCAGTTCTTATAAAAACATCCCTAGACAGTTTGTACCTCTATCAAGGTGTCCGTACTGGCAGTTTTTACTGTATATTGCAGAACATAAGTTTATAAAATAAAAATTTGATCTGAAATTAATTAACTGGTACACCAGAGCTGAGTGGTCAGACCATTCATAGCAAAATGTCTGCAGTCCAATTCATGACCATAAGGCATTTTATGCAATATGTTAAGCACGATTTTAGTCTGACATAGGTGAGCTGTTTCAAGGAAAAAAAAACTCTGTCCATTCTAAGTATTTGCCTCTGGATAATATCTATTTTGTCTCCTATAAACCTGGTCATCACCTCGTCACTCCAAGTCTGTCAATTATCTGTTTGTAAAGTAACTCCCTCAAACACATCAGTCCTAAAGCAATAACAGCAAAGAATTATGAAATAACAGGCAAAATATCTCTCGGGTCCACATCCTCACAAGGATTGTAAAGAGCTATCTGCTTTTTCTATATGCAATTTCTAATTTGGTGTTACGTAGACATGTGTGTCCCATGCGATTGGGTAAGCAGGTAGAGCAGCCCACAGGACCCTAGAAACAATACCAGACTAGACTGAAAGCCAAGTTTTGCATACAACTTCAGAAAATGTTCAATGGTAAAATCCAACAAGGCCAAATAAAACAAAATATCATTTCAGATGTAACACAGATCAATGAACTAGAAAATAACTTGCAATTCGAATCAAATAATTGAATTTAATTGACATATCATTGAATTACCCAATAAGTGAATTTAAAAACCGTTCTAAATTATGACTTGAGGGAATAGTCACATAGTACACGAGAAACGTGAAAGCAAGAGTGACGTGGGGCAAATTTATAAACGAGGAGCATTTCGATGACTCCATGTGACTGGGAGCGAGACTAGGAAATATTGAATTTAATTTCGTGAACGAGAACACTTTGACAGCGTTGAAATCTTGCAAGGAAATGAACAATTCCGTGAAGCTGTCGAAGTCGATGTCCACAGCTTCGACGCCCGCCACTTGACTTCCGATTGGAATCTCGAACTTTACGTATGTCAAGTCTGAAGCCTCGTCACTTTTCGGGATGAAATAAAAGACACCACAATACCCGCCTGAGATTATCCAAGGCTTGCTCCCGTACCTTAAACAAAAAAAAACAAAAACAAACAAGATGTTCTCCTAATAAATTGTTATCACTGTTGTACTGTTTAATGGTGCCTAATTCGCTCACGGCAGTCTTATGAATAAGGATTCTTATTTAATCTTATGGATAAGAGTGCTTCGGCAGCAGCCCAAACGGGACATCACATGTTTATTTATTTATTTATTTGATTATAACTTTGCATAACTGAGATAATTTGACTTTGCATCACATGTTATTTCACAAGTTATTTAAACCACTGAATAAAAGAATCGCAATAGCTTTATAAACTTCTGTTATAAAAACCATCAGTTAACTAAATTTTTATTCATACTTAGCGTAAGGATAAAAGACTAGGATGAAGTTTGGACAAGCATTATCCCCTCCCGCAATCAGCTTCTGTGACTTATAATGGGAAGAATTTCTGAATGAATTAAAATTTCAATTAAATATTAACTGCCAACAATTATATATAATCGAAACTCTACTATATAACAGCTCTACTATCATATACTATGAAATTTATTGACATTAAAATCTACAAGCGAGCAATAATACCTCTCAAAAATTCCTAACTTCTTCATTCAAAAGAAAACTTAGTATCTTAACAAGAGACTATGACTCTCACCTGAAGTTTTCTGACGTGGGTATTTCAATAAGCCATACTTCTTTATCCACGTTTGTAACCAACAACTCCAGCCTGCCATCCTTGTTCGCATCAACCAAGATTACATCCCAAAACCCATGACTCTCTTCCAGCACTCTCTTCTTGAGCTGCAAAGGAATTTAATCTGTACGCAATAAATCTGTCCTGATTTCTATTAATTACGTATTTTTTCAGTAGACAATGTGCTCGAAATCACTCTCCCAGTTTGAGCATGCCACCCCTATTACCGGTTGGTCGAATGGGGATAGAGGTAGTAATATAATAACTCAGAATATCCTAACGTGGTCAGGGTTCCCCCAATCTCCCGGCATGTTTTTTTCATCCTCAGGCCACATCAACACCAGCGATTTGCTGGCATAATCGCTCGCATAAAGTGCATCAAATGATCTCCAAATGTTCTTAAACATAACCATTTTCACGACGTAAATAAAAGCGACTCTAAATCCTTCCCATAGTTTAGTCTCGCCTCCCTTCTTTCTTCGGTAGTACATTAAGTCCTCTTTAGGGGACGATTTTTCTGAAATATTTCCAAATAATAACATGAATATGTAATGCTGTAATATAGGTTATGAATCGGTATACCGTCGTACGATCTGCAAACCAATAGGTCTTTGTTGCTCGTCCAAGTTAAACTAACGAAGTCCTTTACGACAACATCTTCATCAGGAATAATATCGTATTGCTTTGGCTCACGAAAGTCACTAATGTCGGCTAAAGCCATCTTGCAATCCAGATTACTAGATCTGGCGCTCACTGTTCCTGAAAGTGATACCATAACGGCTGGAAACTCGAATAAGCCGTCTGGTCAGAAAAAGATAATCTCACAAGAATCTTCGAAATTACAAAAGATCTCTTTGTCTTAGAAGCTACTACAAAGCGAATGTTTACAAAAGAGTTGAAATAATTGAAAACTTGTTTCATAAGGTTGACAAATTAAAACTCTAAACAAACGTCAGAGGTAATTAGCATCATGTAAAACCTGAAGTACCTGGTACAGAAAAAACATCAAGTACTCTGGATGAAAATCCCGTTAGGTCATTAGGAGTAAAATGACTTAGGATTGTCGAATTTAGTACACGAGACGATCCTTTAACCAAGATGTATGGATCTTTATTTCTTTTGAAGACTTTTAAAGATTCGGGTTTAGCCAATTTAATGCTGCCCTTTTCTAAAACATACCAGTCCTCTTTCCGATTTTTTCTGCTAACTGAAGCGTAGACTTCAGGAAATAATAGTTGTTTCAAGTTCCAAAAAACGAATATTAACTGTAGATCTAAAACAATGTTTATTCATGTATTCGAAAATAATTTCTTAACTGAGAAATAAGTGATTATCAGCATTAAATCTAACTAACTTCTTGAGCTACATATCATCGTGCTAACGCCTAAACAGCCCCAAAAACTCAAAGGTTTAAAACGAGACAAAACTCTAATTCAAAATGTCAGGCGCTGGAAATTTAACAAAAATAGTCAAACACATCGGGATAGGTTCGAAACATTTTACAAACTATTAAATTAATAGGAATCCATTTTGTTAATATTCAGAAATTATTGTTAAATTTGAAAAACTTACTATTTACAAATGCATTTCAAATGAAAACTAATATGTAAGTTTAATAAAACAATTAATAAATTAAAAAACGTTGTAAAAAATAAGTTAAAATAAAAAATTGAAAAAAAATTTGTTTTTGTTTTCGAAAAAAATAATACTACTCAAAATTTCAATTTTGCTCACTAGGGTTATAAGTTATAAAAAATTAATTTTTAAAAATTTGGCACGAATGCATAAATCAAATATTTTATTTATTTTATAAAATTATATTAAATAACTTATAATTTAAATACCAAGCCTCGGAAAATATGCGTATAGGTAACGTATATTTTCGTCGGGAACAATTTTGTTTTGACAACAACGAGTTATTAAAAAAAATCTAAATTTTTATTTCATTATTCTCATATTTTTTGTTGTTAATTCTAACTCAGCAGGTTATGTCTCAAAATTATTGGCATTTACCTAACCACGATACATCTTGCTGAAATTTACTGCAGATCCCCTTACAAACTCGGGTCATAAGTCCACTCAGGTTTCAGCGGCCTGAAAGATATGAAATTTCAGAATAAAAATTAAAACATACCTCAGCAAAATCTCAATAAATGAGTTACTTGATGATGGTTACTTGATGATGACTGGCTGATACAAGATGCAAGACGCACGACGACTGCATACACGTGCACAAATCCAGGAGAAAATGTTTTCGTACGGAAATGTTGATCTTTTGTCTGGAAAACTCTGGAAATGGAAATGCAAAGACGATGGAGAATGTGTAAGTAGGTGCCAACAGGTGTAAACAAACATAATTTCAACTATCAATCATGGCGAAATCTCAAGAGCCACCCGTCGTTCATGCAAGCGAGCAAGATTTCTCAAAAGCCGGGCGTGTGATGTCTTCGTTATACCGGAACCAGAGCACTCACTGTAGCCAGGCATCGTTGGAGTGTTGCCATATGCGTGGGCTTTTCCACGTGGAGAACTGGAAAGAAATAAGTGGCATCGGAGTGGTGCACAGTATGGGAAAATAATCCTCCATGTTTTTTTTCTATTTGAAGTCGTGTTATTGATCTCTGAGGTACTTGAAGACTCTTAGCTGCTCTTTGGTTATTTATTATCTATGTCGGTGCTGATTATAATAATATTAATAATAATAACAACACTTGTAATAATAATTATAACCTTGAAACCTAATCAAAAATCCACGAATAGATAATTATAAATAATAATTAAAACATGTTGCATAAATTATTAAATCATCACGTAATAAATGATATTGTTCCAGAGCCAAACATATCAACAAATACTACCTATAAAACCACTGAATGAGCCAAATTTACCATCATGTCAGCATCTGACACTCTCATGATCTTCTGCACTTTTTCTTTAGGCCGTTGGCGCCATTGCGTACTTTATTGGCTTCTGTAGACTATCGTTCGGTCTAAGTATACAAGGAGGTAATGCCTGAAATTTAATAACACAGCTTTCACAAGTATCGGTATGAACAGAGAAACGAGGAGAGATTAGGAGAATGTAGTACTTTGTGTGTGTTTGTGTTACATTTTTAATTTTGAAGTTTTGAAGAAGAGGAATTTAAAAAAAAAAGTTGTTGCAGTATTAAATTTGATAATAATAATAACAGCAATGATAACAAAAATAATAATAATAATAGCGGTCATTATGTTATTTCTTTTGGTTATTTATTGTCTCTGTCAGTGCTGATAATAAAATGTTATTATTATTATTAATATTATTATTATTAGTAGTAGTATTATCACTATTAATATTATTATTATAATTATTAGTATTATTATTATTGTTATTGTTATCTTTTAAACATAGTTTGGAATTTAAAAAAAAGTTTCAATTTATTATCAGATCGAATAGTCATCTGACAACAGCATGACGATGAACATTAATAACTCTCCGTGACTCTTGACATCTGTAAAATCTGGCTCAGTGGTTTTAAAGCAGTCAGTACTTGCTTGCTATATATCATTGCACGACCATGCCAGAAAATGAATCAGTCGTCGTCATCATTATCATTATCATCATTTTCACTACCGTCATCATCACCACCATCATTACTTGATGATTATCCTTGTTGTGGTTGTCATTAGTGATACAACAAGCTTTAGCTCTTCACCTATTGGTTCACTTGAATTCCACCGCTTTTCCACTTGGAGACGTTACCATAGCAACGTCAAGTGGTTGCTTAGTTACACACCGCTCTTGCGATGACATCCTCTCAATTATTATGACTTTCTAAAATTCTTGGTATCTCCATTTTACTATGGCGTCTTTCTTGACGACGACGTCGACGAGGGCGACTGTGGCGATGATGATAATGATGACGACGACGATGATGATGATGACGACGCAAATTTCAATTGCATTTTATAATTATCAGTTAATGTGGAAGTAATTTTGTTAAATATCCAGGTAAACAGTCGCAATTTGTGAGTTTGTCCTTTAAGGACAGTTGAGGTGTCAAATTATGAGACTGGGTTTGTTTACTGTACCCCAACAATCCAGAGTCTGGTTCAAGAGGTCATTGGAAGGTTGTCATGATGCCTGGAAAAAGATCGTCACCTTGAGATCATCATAAGTAAACTGGACATACATGAAGTGACTAATTCATCAAGGAAAGGAACCATCTTGGAGAGACCGTGAAATTGAATTAGTTTCTTTTGTAGTAGCAAAATTAGTATTGGTGTTGTATTGGTATCGCATTGGTATCGTATTAGTGTTGCATGAGCACTGTACCGAATTAGTAATATTTTAGATTATATAGTATTCTGATATTTATGAAGATATTATAACCAACATAAAAAATAAGTGCAATTGGATTGATTGTCATAAGGTAGAATGTTGCTTGTTATAATTATCAGATATATAAAAATTAAAAATTAAAACAATAACAACATAACTGAATTATAAAAATACTATGATTTATAAATATATTATAAATAAATATCATAATATATAAAAATATTATGATTTATTCAAATAGCCAACTATATTAAAATCTATTCAAAGCTTGAAACCACTGTGGGATAGTTACAAACTCCCTGCAGGGGCAAGACATCTTTGCACAGGTCCCTACCCCAGTCCTAGGGCACCATCGGGTTGCCCTGGCAACGTTTTGCAACATATTTGGACGGGGGGTTGGTCGGCAAGTGAACAGAGGGAATGCAATGGAACTCTTGAATAGAATGCAAGGCTGAGAAAGTAAACAGATGATTGCAATGCGAATCTGTGTATCTTGTTAACGATACCGTGGTATCACACGGACGGTCGCCGTAACAAGGATGTGAAGTAGTTTCAGACGATCTGTTTGAACCACAAATAGAATTGCTAGTATTTATTATTAACAATAATTATAATAACAATAACAATAATCTCTGTAATCATCATCACCGTCATCGACTTAATAAAAATAACATTATTACTAACAACGTTTACATTATTTATATTTGTTTAGAAGCTGTGATCGTTCTAAACATTTTGAACAGAAAATACAGACAAACAACAAGTTGGTTTCTTATTCTTTAATCGGTCACGCATTGAGAAAGTTCAACAACTCCACGACCCTTAGGGGTCATGACCCGAGGCCAACCCAAGACTCTCCTGGGTGTGTTCGGCCGGAGTTTGTTCTGGCCTCTTACGAAAGCATAGTTTAAAAGTTTTAATAATAATACTGTATTGATGTGCTACAGCAACATAATATTAAGTAATAATAAATAATAACAGCAATAATAATTAATAACAACAATATTAATAATTATGATAAATAATTGTATCAGGTACGATTTCGAACACCCGTTGAAAGATCAACAGACTTCTATTTGTGGATTTTTCTTTGAGCAGGTTTACACGCCTCTTAGGCCATATTAACGATAACAATAGCAACAACATTAATAATAATAATAATAATAATAATAATAATAATAATAATAAGAATAATAATAATAATAAGAATAATAATAATAATAATAATAATAATAATAATAATAATAATAATAATAATAATAATTAATAATAATAATAATAATAATAATAATAATAATAATAATAATATAATAATAATAATAATAATAATAATAATAATAATAATATAATAATAATAATAATACTAATAATAATAATAATAATAATAATAATAATAATAATAATAATAATAATAATAATAATAATAATAATAATAATAATAATAACTGTTCGAAAAGAGCCCTTATCCTTAGACTTATGGCGCTATTAAGATAGACTTACTATTAGACGAGCAATTTGTTACGGTGACAGAGTAGGCGACCTAGTAACAGTAATAATGCTCAATGGCGGCGATGAGAACCACAACAGCACACAATCACACGAATGTGATTCCACGTGATAAAGATGCTATCACAGGTGATAACTGTGACATTACAAGTGGCTTACAGACGGATGGTCCTGCAAACATAACTTAAGGGATATGTAAGCAGGGAATGCAAGCATTTTCAATCCCATATACATTTAGACTTACACCCAAAAGCACATACAGGCATACTGGGATACAAAAACATAGACAGGCAAGCATACTTAGACGTACATGAACGTACAGTCACACTTAGATGTAAACAAACATGCAAGCATACTTAGACAAACACAAACACGCTTAGAAGAATACCTGAAGCGTTACTAGTAGTTCTACAAAGACGGATCGAGAAATAAAAAGAAAGGCTCTGGCAACGAGACTTGCCATAATCCTTTGAATGGTTATGTATAAATATGTTTGAATGAACTGAATTCTTACGAACCAATCTCTTCATTCTATTTGCTATCACAACTCGTTTCTTCTTCCTCCTCTCGGCTTTTCATTGTCTCACCGAAATTCAAGATTGCACCCCCATTTGCACCTCAGACCATTGGGGGCTTTTAGAGGTACCCTATGGTCGCTTAGGGCTGAAAGTTTGGTCCTGTGATTGAATTTCCAATGTGCTGAGTACTTGGTTTCATCGAGATGAAATTAGAGAGTTATTATAGTAAATGAAATTCTGTGGTAAAAATACTTGGGTTATTTAAATATTAATAACTATGTAATAAATGTAAATTTATTATATTAAAAAGTATCTACATTAAAATAAAGTTATTAAAAGCTGCTCTAATCATCCTCCCCGATTGTGAATCGTGGTTCAGCCCTCCCCCTGAGGTGATCTAATCAATTAAAGATGACATTATTATTATTACCAATATCAGTGCTTCAATTAACTCTGATCGCATTTCGTAACCCTTTGTTGACCTTTCGCTAATCAATTTGCTTGAAATTCCCTTAATTTCTCATTAATTTTAATCATTACAACTTTATAATAATTATAGCTAAGTAATTATCATTGTATTAATTACCAAGCTTCATTATAAATAATAAAATTAATTATAAAGGATTAACATAGTATAAATAGTAAAAACTATAAATTAACGTTGAAACGATATCAATAACAATAATAATTAATTAACAATGACCACTTTATTGTTGTTACGACAACTTTCTCAAACCCAGACGACACTTCTTCAATTCCTAGTGCGGTCTTCCTGTGAAAGCGAAAACATCCCTCGAAGCACCTCCAACCAATCATCATCAAGGAAGGCATTGAAGACCCTCGGGGAAAACCCCATCCTTATCGACTCTCAGTTGTGCCAGTGGGATGCACTCGGTGAACTTTTTCCTCCATCAAGTTGTGCCGTCTTCCTCATCTGTTTTGCAAATGTTTCAAGTAATGTTTGTATACATGGGCAACAATTGTAAACATACATAAAAAATAAAATGTATGTTGTTTTTCTTTTAATTACAATCTTTATTTTATGTTTGTATAATAATGTTCGTTGTTCATAATTATGCGGGCATGCGATTTACAAAATGCTTCAAATTGGCTCATTTATTACAAAATAAAAATAAATAATAAATTAATAATACAAAACCTTTGTTTATTATAATGAATATTATTAACATATAAAATATTATTACTGACTTAATAAGAATAACCATCAAAAGAACAAATATGTCAATGAAGGAATCAGTTATTTGGGATTTTATTATCGACGATTGAGAAATTATGTCTTAATATTATCACTTAAAAATAAACTTTTATAATAAAAAAAAAAAAATAATTACTTGTAATTTATCATTTTTATTAATAAATCTAATAATATAATTATTAAGTGAAATATTGAATCAACGACCTAAAGCAAACAGAAAATTGTCAATAACTTTCAGATCATTTCGTACGATAAATCCGTTTGTTTGCAACACTCTCCACTGTGTCCATGCCTGCTGTCGTTCATGCCAATCTGTGGTCTCATTAAAAAATATAATAATAATAATAATAATAATAATAACATAAAAAAATATATTATTACAATTACTATTAGTTATAATCATCATGCTCATATATCATGTTCAGGGTCGTCATTGTAATAAGAATAACCATTCAAAGAACATCTCTGTCGAGAGATGAATCTGTTATTGGGGATTTCTTATGATGGTTGAGAAATTATGATGTCATAATATTTAAAATTATAATTAAATAATATAACTACAATTGTGCTTGGTTGATTGGTTGATTGATTGTTACGAAGAAGCTGTAACTATTTCGACGATTGGTAGATTTATTAGAAATATTAGTGTTTAATGACTTGATGTGTCATTAGCTGGTTTTAATAATACGATTAACCAAGTTACGTATTTATTAATAAACAGAATAATTGTCAAACAGAAAACGCAACAACCTCTGAGCTCAAACGAGAAGTGATCTATTACCAGCCAATGTCAATCACAAGGTGCCTGTTTTTCGATTGGTTGGTTCGCCCTCCTCCAGAACTTAAGCTCCGCCCTTAAACAAACAACGTCATCTAGAAATAAATCACTCCGCTTAAACTCTTCATTGTTTTGCTGTCGAATGGATGTCAAATCTTTTTGAAACATTTTCAAGAAAGCTATTTATTACGAGTCGTAGATTTACTTTTGATTCAGATATTGGACTTCAAGCTCATATTTCTCGTTTGCCTCTTAAATCAACCTAGCAACTAGGAAAGAAGATAGAATTTTGCCATTCCGAAGGAATACGCAGAGTGATCGTCTAAAGGTCAGCGACAGTGCAATCAAAGGTCAAATGCTTTCCAACACCTCCATGTCCTCCATTCTTGGAAGTCCAGTTCATCCTCACTTCATGTTCCACAGATCGTTCTTCCCTGGGCAGCCGCAGAAAGGATTCCAACAGCCTCTTTTCCTCCAGCCTCCCCCTCATCATCCTTCCATGTTTCAGAGCACGCCCCACAAACTGGAACACCCGATCAAACCACTCGAACTTCGACCTTCCGACGCCGATGAGACTTCACCAAGAAGACTTGAGTCGTCGAGCGAAACCCCTCAGTTCTGTTACCAAGGCTACCCGGCGACGCACCACCAGAACATCATCTCTCCCGTCAAACAAGCTGCAGACAGTCAAGAATCACCCGACCACGAGCAGCGTTCGAGGCCGTCAAAGAGTTCGCAAATGCAGCAGCACAAAATGTCTCATCAAGGTCAGAAACAGGAATCCATCATCTACCCACTTACAGAGAAGGGCGCCAGAAAACCCAAATGTGCCAGATGCCGTAACCACGGTATGGTTTCTTGGCTCAAAGGACACAAAAGGCACTGCCGCTACAGAGACTGCTCTTGTCCGAAATGTGACCTCATCGCAGAAAGGCAGAGGGTCATGGCAGCTCAAGTGGCTCTCAAACGACAGCAAGCTGCCGAAGATGTCGTGGCCCTAGGGCTCAGGGCTCGCCTCGAGGGTTCACTCCCGGTCTTAAAACCGGGACCACTCTGGGGACCTGGTACCGTGTCCCCGCCTCCGGAAGAAGATGACTTGGATGGTGAGACATGCGCAGAGGCCGAGGAAGAAAGGAGAGACTTGAGTTCTGTTCACAGCGAGGAGTCATTCAGAAACCACATAGGAGATGGGGGACCGACCGAACGAGACCAGGGCTTGCAAAGGGGAGGCACCCTTGGTTTTGAACTTCCTGTCGATCGCTTCGCTAACGACGACGACGACGATGACGGTGTGTCCAACAATAACAGCAACAACGACGATGACAACAACAACAATCACCACAACAGCAACATGTTGAAAGTTGATGGTTTCGGTCAAGATAAATTTCGTTGTTACGCTTCAATGACTCAAGATGGAAATGACAGTGACGATTCAATTGATGTCTGTGGGGAGTGTGAGTTATTATTATTATTGTAATTATTATTTTTATTATAATTATTAATATTATTTTTACTACCAAAAATCTTTTAAGTAGAAATACTTATTTTTATGTATTAAGGAGAATATAAGCAAAAATTAATTTTAATTCGTAATTGTAACAGCATCGGTTGGTTATTGAAAATAATTTCATAACATTAATAGATATGACTTAATTATACTAAATAATGTTATCAAGTTATTAACTTATGATAAATATGTAATCATTACAATTCAAAATTCTGATATGTGATGTTGATGTTCAAGATATAAATATCACAGATAACAAGTATTTGTTAAATTATTTTGTTATTTTGAATTAACCAGTAATCATTTATAATTAATATAAACACTTCATTAATGTTTAAAAACTATATAACAATTGTTGCTTTTGAAAACCAACTAATGGCAACATGATGGTAATGATGACCATGACAACGATGGCGTTGACGATTATGATGAAGATGATGATAATGATGATGACGATGACGATGATGATGATTATGATGACAAAAACTCTCTTATACAATGCGACCCGCATCACCTCCTGCCGGTTGTTCCTCAAAGGAAATGTTGCGTAACGATCATATCACGTGATCTCCACACTTCCATGTGCTCTGCGTAATTCTCTCCAGGTCGAACTCTTGAACTCCACCCACTGGTGTCCTCCGTTTAATTCCGGAATGATGATGATGATTTTAAATGTTTGTGATTGATTCGATATTATTTACGACTGATATTGAACTAATTTAATATGATAATTTTTTTGTATGTTAATTATTTTGTAATTTTACTTTTTACGTTCAAGTTATCATGTAATGCAACGTTCATTTCAAGAGAACTACGATTGCGAGTGCTGTGATTGATTGCAATAAATAAGTTACGGTATTCAGATTCATCGTAATGAATCAAATGTTGTGAATAATTCATTCAAATAGAAATAAATTACAATGTAATAATAAAGCATCCTATAAATTAAATTTATTAGTTTGTCCAATTTTATTAAATTGATGACATTAATAATAATAATTTATAATTTGTCTTCAAGATTAAAAGTTTTAGTTCAATGCTAAGTTGTTCTTGTAAAATGTTGCTTCATAAAATTCACTGAAAGAAATATTTTCAGATTCCAGTCATAACAACTCCTACGACAACCCAGCAACAATAGCTACGGCAGCAACTATTACCATCTCATCTGCAATCTCATCATCATCATCGTCGTCGTCATCATCATCGTCGTCATCCTCTTCAACAACTAAAACGGAGTTGTGCAACGGCAACGACACTGGAGCGGACAACGACATCGAATTGTTGCTGAGGCAGCGCCGAGAATTGCAGCTGAAGCATCAACAACAACAACTACAACTTCTCCAACAACGTCGAGCGCGAGCCTGTCACCAGAAGCCAGTCGTCCATCCCAAGATGGAAAATCCTGGCGATCAGCCACTACCATTGGCAATCCAGGGGGGTACCAGAGGTTTTTCAGAGAGAGATACGGAGGGATCTTTAGGGGTTGAAGGCGATTTTCAGGCTGCAACAGACGCTCCTGAATGCAAGCCTTTTGTGAAAAAAAGAAAACGACAGCATTCCGATTGCCAGTCGGATGACGGAAGAACGAGGAAGCTTCACCAAGACATGCTGGCACCCCCCAAGCTGGGCCAAACCAACCCAAACTTTCTTGGGCCATCTTCCCCCATGCTACAGGAGCCATTTCCGAGACTCTGGTCTCCCTTGCACCAGCCTCACATGCTCTCCTATCTATTCAATTCCTACCCCTACATCACCCCATTCTATTCTAGGCCACCCTCGTTGCCCGTTCTTCCCTTTGAACGCCAAGGACTCATGAATCGTCCCTTCTTCATGCCCTACGAGAGGAACCTACCACAGTCTCTCGCCTGTCCACCGGGGCATCCGTTTAGCTCCTTCTACCCTCCCGAGCTCGGAAAAAACATGTCCCTAGGTTTTCCCTTCGCTCCCTTCTCCACTCGAGAGTCGTTGAACCGTGACGGTGACGTCATCGACCCGATGAAGATAACCTGCGGAGATGGCGAAGAGTCGGCAGAAGATAGGAATTTTGAGAAATGACTTCTAATGTTATTGTTTTGTTTTTGTGATGATGATGATGATGATGACGTTGTTGATGTTGTTATTGTTCTTGTTAATAATGATGTTGCATTTGTTGCACACCAAATGTTTCCATGAGATTTTTCACATGAGCTTCAATTGTCACGAATGTAACATTGACGTGTAAGTCAACATTGTCCCCGTGGCATCACCATATTCACAGCTTGTTATTCTTATTGGTCTCCATCGCCCTCCTCCTCATATTATTATCGTCCTACAAATATTATTATAATATTATATTGTTGTCCTACTCATTCATATCATATTAACTCACATTATTATATTAATCATAATCGTCATCATCGTCGTCGTCAACAGTATCTCCATTGTCATCGTCGTAATGAATTTGCAATGCTATTTAGAACATCTTAGTTAGGCAGATTTGATTTTGATCAACTTAAATACCAAAAATAAGTTTGCGAGGTCATGCCGCAACCCCCTCAAGTAGGCCAAACCAACATTAGAACATTTTAGGGTCGACCATCGTTCTCATTATTGCTTCTTAATTTGTAATTTGTTAAACTCGATTAAATTTAGTTCAATCGATTTTCATGAATAAATAAATGTTGACATAGAACTGACTCCTGTTTCCTTCAATTTGAGAGACCTAACAGTGCAGTAAAAGCGAAAGTGTTTCTGTGTAAACAAACTTTGCCTCCTCTGATGTAGGGCCGTGTTGTGCGCTACATAAATACCAGACGAAGGGGCTACAACGGGTGGAATGGATCACTTCTCGATGTAATACGGATGCTCGTGAAAAATATACACATTTCTCTCCATCAACGGTATCGCTTCCCGAACTGAGCGTATACATGACATATTTGTATATTGTTTCAAACGTGTACTATAATATACCTTTTCATAATATACCATTTCGTCTACATTGCATACGATTTGGTGTGCTGTAATTGGTATTATTGGCGATTACGTCACATGTTACATTGTCCAATGGATTACTGTAACGCGTAGCAAACAACTATTGAAAATAATGTAACCCTCTAAAACCAGCTCTGCAACAGGGATTTGTACAGAAATTTGTCACTGGTGGATATTAACAAAAAACTGTTGAACAATAGTCAAGGGTATGTTTGTCTCATCTCCCCCATCTCATCAATGAATCTTTTTCAGAGAAGGGAGATATATACATATAAAATATATCCAAATACACAAAAATAGTCATCATGATTTTCTAAAGGTAAATTTAAAAACATTTAACTCTCACGAATAACAAGACCGATAAAGACGAAACATGAAAATAACCACGGCAAAGACATGCTGGCACCGTGTTTAGAGGAGCCATCAATCAAAGCTGATTGGCTGAAGAGAGTCCACTAAAACCACGATAACGAGAAGTTATCAAGTGATTCTTTTCAACTGTGATGAAAGTTTTTCTTAACGAAGATCGAAAATTCTCCGAGGGATAAACTCAATCACAACAACACACGCTTCTCGACTGCTCGCTTAAATGCTGCCCATTGTCTGTACGAGTCTTAATCCAATTTAGTTAACAATCGGTTAATTGATTAGTTATTAAAAATAAATTTATAAAAAAAAATAAATAAAAAAATGTATTAATTTACTGATTTAAAAACTCATTCAGGATTTCATAAAATGTCCAACGGTTCAATGACACTTGTCTTTTTGCCGAATGCGAGAAAAATTCCCCAAACGATTTTCTACTAAATCATCGTCTATTTAGTCAAGTGTCATGACATTCATCCAATCACAATAAATCATTTTCAGTTAGTACATTCATCCATAACCATTCCCTCTTCACAACCCATCTCACTACACAATGATCCATCCATCTTCGTAATCACTCTCTCACGAAAGGCTTATCACTTGGGCGTGTCCAGTGGCTGTTAGCTCACGGTAGACGTCTGTTAGGACACCTCCCTCGGGGCCGATGGACAGGATAAACAGTTCATCCGCGGGAACAGTTTCCAAATTCCTCACACCCCTGGGAGACCTAGTGTCAAGGTCGCAAGACAATGTGGACGTTCATTGGTTGGTATTGAAATTCACCAGGTGTCAATGCTTTGTATACTCTTACGCACATCCTGTGTACTTAATTGATTCGATCGTTAACTGGAGTTTGAATAGACTCCCCAGTTTAGAGCTTCATTCATCCATGATTTTTTTCTTTCCATGTTTTTTAAATCTGGTCTTAAATACAAAACCTTTCTAAACATGGCCTACAGCAGCATTTTTTTTAACCTTGCCCCAGCCTATCTTTGGCTATTTACCTATTTATCCACTCAATATAATTGACTCAAAATCTACAAATTCAGCACTTCACTCACCCACCGGACATCTACCCATCCATTCACCCATTCATATATCTACCCAACCATTCGACCGCCCATTCATGTTTCTACCCATCCGTCCATCCATTCGTCTATCTACCAACCCATCCGTTCACCCACATCCATCCACCCGCTCATTTATCCATCCATCCATCCTTCAATCAAACAACACTAAATGCACCAATGCGATCCTCTTTAATCTTGAGAGATGTTGGATATTTTTTCTCGGCTCATATCCATTTCACATGTGGTCGACGAATTAGGACCACCCACGGAGCCACCACTTTTGCATCAAACCTGGCGTGAAACATGATTACAAACGAAACCATAAGCTATCGCTTTACCGCTCCGTCTTTCGCCAACAACAATTACAAGAGAAGCAACAACAACAACCACGACGACGATGATGATGATGATGACGTGACCTTTGAAGTAAGTTGACCCCGGTTACGTAATCACTGACTTTGTTGTATTACTTAATTAGCACAACCTGATAATAGAAAATGATTAAGAACGTGATAGCTACTGTAACATCATCATCATCATCATCATCGCATCATCAGAGCATCATCATCATCATCAGCATCAGCATCATAAGCAGAAGCATCAGCATCAGCAGCAGCAGCATCATCATCAGCATCAGCATCAATCATCATCATCAGAGCATCATCATCATCAGCAGCATCAGCAAGCATCATCATCATCAGCATCATCATCCATCATCAGCATCAGCATCATCATCATCATCATCAGCAATCAGCAGCAGCATCATCATCATCATCATCAGCATCCTCATCAGCATCATCATCATCATCCATCATCATCATCATCATCATCAGCATCATCATCATCAATCATCATCATCATCATCAGTCATCATCATCATCATCATCATCAATCATCATCATCATCATCATCATCATCATCATCATCATCATCATCATCGTCCTCGTCGTCTGCTGGAATATTGTTGATGATGTTGTCAATGTCGAGACTATATCATGAGCAATGATAGGATATTATTAAAATTATGTATCTTCATATATGTTATACATAAATGTAATTATGATAATAATAATTCGACAGTAACAATTGCTGGTTTTGGTAATTGTTACTACACATAAATAATAAAGTAAATTATTAATGTGATGTTATAGTATTATTATTATTATTATTATTAGGATTTTATTATTATTATTATTATTATGATTATTATTATTATTATTATTAATTTATTAGTCTTATATTATTATTATTATTTATTATTATTATTATTATTATTATTATTATTATTATTATTATTATTATTATTATTATTATTATTATTATTATTATTATTATTATTATTATGATTATTATTATTATTATTATTATTCTTATTCTTATTATTATTATTATTATTATTATTATTATTATTATTATTAATTATTATTATTCTTATTATTATTAGTATTATTATTATTCGGCTTATTATTCTTATTATTATTATTAATTATATTATTAATTATTATTATTATTATTATTATTATTATTATTATTATTATTATTATTATTATTATTATTATTATTATCGCTATTGTTTATTATTCGTATTATTATTATTATTATTATTATTATTATTATTATTATTATTATTATTATTATTATTATTATTATTATTATTATTATTATTATTATTATTATTATTATTATTATTATTATTATTATTATTATTATATTATTATTATTATTATTATTTATTATTATTTATTATATATTATTATTATTATTATTATTATTATTATTATTATTATTATTATATTATTATTATATATTATTATTATTATAATCTTGTTAGTCTGTCCTTGCTCTGATAATCAATTTATTACATCTCATCTATTCTCTATTCATCATTTTGCGAAAAAGCAAAGCTCTTCTCTTAATGGAGTCCTGTTATTATTATTATTATGAAAAATAATAACAATAATAATATTTATTTTTATTATTATTATTATTATCTTTCCATCAAAAATGCTTTTCTGCCGGCCTCTTTCATCTTTATCGCTATTATTCTTGTTAGCATCGTTATTGTAGTGATCGTCACCATTATTATCATCATCATCATCATTATTATTATTTTTATTGTTTTATCATCCTAGGTGATAATATTGGCACTATTATCATCATCACGTCATCATTGAAAGACTTATTTGTGTTTGCGATGAAGCTGGAGAAGCCAACAACAACAACAACAACAACAACAACAACAACAACAACAACAACAACAACAACAACAACAACAACAACAACAACAACAACAACAACAACAACAACAACAACAACAACACACAACAACAACAACAACAACAACAACAACAACAACAACAACACAACAACAACAACAACAACACAACAACAACAACAACAACCACAACAACAACAACAACAACAACAACAACAATAACAACAACCTCTCATCCAATCCAGGTTGTATATTTACCTTGAGTGTATTTATTTCAAAAACATTTCCGATAAGCGATAAATATGTTAGTTTTATTCCGGGCGATGATGACGACGATGATGATCGTGATGCTGGTGATGATGATGATGATGTTTATGATGACGAACGTTATGGGGATGTTGATGACGACGGCGGTGTTGACGGTTGCGATATCGTTGCTGATGATGAATTGATCTGTTTCCGCGAATATCAATGAATGAATGTGAATTTAATTTATATATATAATATATATCTCGTTCCACTCATCTATCCATCCATCCATCCATCCATCCATCCATCCATCCATCCATCCATCCACGAAATATTTCCTAAGGTGTTCTAGAAGTTATCGTGTTTACCTAACATCAGAACTATCTCGAACCAGGTCGAAGTATGTCAAGTTATGTTGAACACATGTTCATCTCAGAGCATCTCGACAAGAGAATACAGTAACCTTTTTTTCTCCTTATCACAATGAAACGTCTCCTCCTTATCACGAACTCGTCAGTTCGAGACCAGCCTCGTTCTTCGCTTGCACTGGAAAAGCAAGCGAGACTTAAGGAGAGATGGATGGATACTTCTGGAACTATTCGATTTGCTTCCTAATGAATATAATCATGAATTTAATCAAGCTGGTTGGTAATTATTAATCGGTTGATATTTTATTGATTGTTTTGTTAATTGTCATCACCCATTATCATTCCCCTCCTTCTCACAGTCGACGTCGTCTTCATCATCATCATCACCACCATCTTCATCATCGTCATCGTCATCGTCATCATCATCATCATCTTCAACATCGTTATCATCACAACCGCCAGTCTATTGGACGTCTTTTGTCGGGACACCGGGACATTCCTAGAATTGTGATACAAGTCTCTTAATGCAAGTCACGTTTCCATGACTACGGAGGAGTTCAAAAGGTCGCATGTCGTTGTTGACATTGGAGAGGCGTTGTGGCTGAGTCGTTGTTTTAGTCGTTCGAGTGATGTTTCGTAGTTCGCGTTGTTGCTCTTGTTGTTGGCCATTTTTGTTGTTGTTGTTGTTGTTGAGTTGTGGTTGTGTCCTGAAATTTAGAGATTAGATAAGTCAGATTGGAGAATTGTTCGATAAAACAACAACAACAACAACAACAACAACAGCAACAGTTATATAATAACTCTTAGCCTTTCAAAATATTCAATAAAAATTTATTATTGTTATTATTAATTCATCAACAATGACAATAATAATAATAATAATATAATAATAATATAATAATAATAATAATAATAATAATAATAATAATAATAATAATAATAATAATAATAATAATAATAATAATAATATATAATAATAATAATAATAATAATAATAATAATAATAATAATAATATAATAATATAATAATATAATAATAATAATAATAATAATATAATAATAATATAATAATAATAATAATAATAATAATCATAATAATAATAATAAATAATAATAATAAAATAATAATAATAATAATAATAATAATAATAATAATAATAATATATAATAATAATAATAATAATAATAATAATAATATAATAATAATAATGAAAAAGATAGCAATTTGTTATAGGTGACATTTTACCAATTACAAAGATTTATAACGTCTGTAACATGATAACATTTGAACACGCAACGTCACCATTGTGAATAGAGAGAGAGTTAGATTCAGTTTTTTGGTACTCGATTTTCAACCGTGACCATGCTTCGCATTTTCTTAAGAATTTTAATTTTTGTTTTTATTTTCAAGTGACCTTGAAATATTTTTCTGCAGACGACTATAATCAACACATCTAGAAAATGTTTGCTGTGCGACGAAACCTATAACTTGATATGCGCTTCATAAATTATTGCAAACAAAACGCACCCTCGGCGTCACCTTTTCCAAGTGGCTTATTAGTGGCAGATATCGTGTTGAGAAGACTTTCAATGTCGGCATTTTGTTTGTTTTCGTTTTTAAATATTTATTTGATTACACGCTTTATGTCTTTCTTCATATTTCCTACTCTGTTCATTTTTCCATCAATATCACAAAAAAATATAAAAAATGCGTGCTTGTCGGGACTTTTGTGCCCGTATAAGAATCTTTTTATAAGAATCTTGTTTTTTAATCTTAAGATACAAAAGTGCAGAGTTTCATGCGAACCTCAGATAACAACTCAGATCCGCAAAGTAATTTGTTGATATTTCAGGCCACACGCATTGACGCAGTTGTGTGAGAATTTCGGTCCCTTTAACTCTGAAAACGATTATTGATTTTTTATTTATTGGTGGTTAGCGTTGGTGATTCGAAGTTAGTTTAATTGCTATTGATTAGTTAGTTAACAATTTTCAGTCTTGTTAATGTTTAGTTTGTGACTGGTTTAAATACAATTTGTGGCGCATCATCGTAAATGTTGTTGGTAGGAAGATATTGCGTGATGTTTTGAAAGTCACATTCGCCTTATGTGATGATGATGATGATATCGAGTAAATAATAACAAATTATAACATTAATTGTTAACAATGTCATAAATAACGGTTGTAAATATGTAGACTTTCATCGCAAAAAGTTTGAGATTTATGTAAATCATTCGTATTCAATTGTTAATATTTGAATGAATAGAATCTCATTCATTCATTCATTCATTTTTCGTTCTTCATTCGAAAAAAATAAATTGTTTAATCGTTCACAAAATAAAATAAATAAACAGCAGGTGAATCGTCAAATTGTTTCATTCTTTTTATTTATTTATTTATTTATCTATTTATTGTACTCAGCAAAAAGAAACAATATATTTTTATCATGTTGATCATCATACTTATAACTCAACGCTACTAAAAATTATAGTAATAACGAAATTATAATGTTAAAAGATGATTTCTCATGCTTTATTAACCGCATCATTTCTAAGGAATCAACTGAGCCTTCAAAACATTTTTTTATCAATGAATATTTTCTTATTTCGTTTAGTACATGTTGTATGACAGGTAGATTTAATTATACTTTCATTCTGATTGGCTGATGTCTTGAAATTGACGTTGAACAATTATTTATTTATTTATTTATTTATGTTCAACAAATTAATGTGTAATCCTGTTAATCTGTATTGTACAGACTTTATACCCGAAAAATGTCAACAATTCAAAAGCACAGAATTGATTTAGAATTTTCACAAATTCTGAAATCTTCATTTCAAGTTGAAAATTGTTTGACAAGGCTTATATTTAAGACCGATGTTGTAACGTTGACACAAGAAAAGAATAAGGACCGCTTGCTTAACAAAACTTAACGCCATGTAAACTTAGTAAGGAATCGAATTAAATAAGCAAGCATAGATACAAATGGAATCGAATTAAAAAAGCAAGCATAGATACAAATGCATTCAAGCATATACTTTGTATATTATACAAGCATACTTACAGATTCTTAAGTATACTTAGGGACATTAAATGATTACATAATTTATCTAATTGAGGCATTTGAATGTCTTTTCATCTCCATCTAGCGAGTAAACATTCCGACTCAATTTTAATTCAAATCGACAGGATAAACATCCGTTCGCTCCATCTGTCCATCCATCCATTCATCCAATCATCCATTCTATTCACTCCATTCATCCATCCATTCATTCACTCCATCCATCCATCCATCCATCCATCCATCCATCCATCCATCCATCCATCCATCCATCCATCCATCCATCCATCCATCCATCCATCCAATCCATCCATCCATCCATCCATCCATCCATCCATCCATCCATCCATCCATCCATCCATCCATCCATCCATCCACCATCCATCCATCCATCCATCCATCCATCCATCCATCCATCCATCCATCCATCCATCCATCCATCCATCCATCCATCCATCCATCCATCCATCCATCCATCCATCCATCCATCCATCCATCCATCCATCCATCCATCCATCCATCCATCCATCCATCCTCCATCCATCCATCCATCATCCATCCATCCATCCATCCATCCATCCATCCATCCATCCATCCATCCATCCATCCATCCATCCATCCATCCATCCATCCATCCATCCGTCCATCATTTCTTCCGTCACTCTCCACTCGACCCTCTCCAGTTTTTCCAAGCGTCTCGCCGTCATCTGTCGGCCTCGTGATATCAGAATGTGATACTTTCCATGACTTTCAAATGTAATTATTGTAATCAATTTTCGGTCTTGGTGCGTTCAAACAGGACTCCTCGAGATGCATCCTTCTTTGTCCTCGTCCTTGCCCCGTTTCTTGTACGTTTTTGTTTTCGCCAGTTGTGATTTTTTGTGTGTGCAAGTGTGCTCAAAATGCTTAATATATTCTTTTTTCAGGAGACAAATAGCGTCGATTATTAGGTCGTAAATTTTCCAGGTCACGTGTTTATCGCGCGCTTTCTGAGATTATAATTAATTAAAATCATCCAATAACGATAACAATATTATTGTTAAATAATTTTCTTAAGACTTACCAAAGTACAAAGTAAACATGCGAAGAATGTTCTTAATTATTTACAAACATTCTCGTCACCAGCAACAAACAGATGACAGGATTCTCAGTTGACAAAAACGTGGAAAAGACCAACCAGTCAACCATTCCAATCAACCAATCAGTCAATCAATCGAGGTGACGAACGAATCAATCAGAATTCCACGAACCCGTGACCTTTCGACCCGATGACCTTTCCTAGAAAGAGACCCCACGCACGGAATCTTGTTTGCAAAGTGATCGAACGAAAGACACAGACAGGCAGAGAGTTTCAGACTTCAACAAACATACGACTTATTTACCGTCCTAGCCATGTAAGCTCTCGAGTTTACAGGTTCCGAGAATAGTTCTTCTACCTGTTGAATTCCTTCGTTCTTCGACTCAAAATCGAGGCCGAGACCGCCGGAAGATCTCCCTCGATTACGTGAAAACTTTCAACCTTCCTCAGCGGGAATTGGCCGAGGGTCGTGGCGTATTTTTCTTCAGGAGTGAAATTGTTATGGAAACGTCTTCAGTGCGAGTAAACAAGCTGGAAAGAGTCGACTGAAGCCGTGTGAACAAAGTCGAAGGATGGAAATTCCTCTATTGGCATTCTTAAATACATTTCTCGTAAGAGTGGATTGATGGATGGATGGATAGAGGGATGGATTGATAGGTAGATGGATGAGTGGATGGGTGTTTGGATGGTTAGTTGAAAGGAGCATGGTGAGAAATGGAAGGATCGATGAAGAAGTTCATTTAAATAATGGCTCAACTTATTCGCTATTAATATTTTAAGATTTAAAGTAACAAAATTGTATGAAGGTTTTCTTAATATTTGTGTAAATATCAAAGCAATATATATATTGTCAGTTAATAAGGCTGTAAATATTTGCTTAAAAGTGAATCTCCACGTTTGTCATTAAGAAATTCTCATCTCCACTTCATTTCGCTCCACCACCAAAGTCCTTGTAGACTCGATACAAGAGTCCATTGCTACCATGAACTTTACCCTCTCAAGAGGTCAACGGAAACAGGAGTTCAATGAACCGTGACGTCACAGCGGACGCAACATCTGCTTCCTGTTTGTGGTCACTTGATTGATTTCAACCGATTGAACTGATTGGAATTTTAAGAGGCACGATTGAAAATGAAATATTTCTTTGATCATCATCACCATTATCGAAATCATAATCGCCATCGAGATCATTATGTGAAATTATGATGGCTGATGATAAACATCGAAAGTGTAGCATCTTTTGAGATGTGGGGTCACAACTATTAAGCAATCTATAGTAACCAATTTATGCCAATTTATGTTATTAAAATATTAATATTATTAGCTTTTATTTGTTTAATGTTTTTTGTTAATTTTCTACCAGTACCAACTTGGTTTAATTTAAAATATCAGATTTAGAATGACTTTGGCAAAACATTTTTCAGAAACACTCGTAATCAATTTCTCGAACCTAACAGCAGTCCCTCGGCGAGTGGGGGGGGATAGTATTCTCCCTGGGGTGGCGGGGTGGTACTGGGTGGGGGAGATAACACCTGATATCCTAATTAGAGTTGCCACTTCCAGAAAAGCACACAAAAACTTCCCAGTCATGGGAGCCTTGTTTGCTGAAAACTGCACGAAGAAATACACGTCACCTGTTGCTTTGTGCACGGATATTTTTGTGTCCGAAATAAAATATAATTATTACATATAATATAATTACAGTAACATGATTTTAATAATGTATTATTAAATTTTATTTTAATCTACAATTACTATTAGGTCTTGTCTGCGTAATAATAATTAATTATAATATTAACTTCATTAGAGGAAATGCGGAGAATTAAAATAGAACTTTGTTGGTGATGCATGAATGTGCAAAATATATTTTTTTTTTTATAAATATAACAACCTCCTTTCTGTTTGGAAAATTTTAGCATTTATAAAATAAATAAAACTATTCAAAAAATTACTAATTGATAAATCAATTATAAAATAAATCGAGCATAATAAATAATAAATCATATTATTGGCTTTGCATGCAAAGATACAGGATTGTTGCTTGAGTCAACTCTTTTGTTTGCCAACATTCAATCTTTTCCTTCCTTTTCTCGTATCGAATATTGGCTCTGGACCTGTATGTCTAAGTGTCGATGCCCTCAAATCCGTGCCAATGTTCCCTCGGCCATCGTTCATCCATCCTTCCATTCATCCATCCATCCATCTATTCATTTAGTTACCTATCAATCCATCCATTAACCCATTCCTTCATCCGTTCATTAATGCATTCGCCATTCTCCCAACCATCTTCCAACTTTCTATCTATCCATCCATCCATCCATCCATCCATCCATCCATCCATCCATCCATCCATCCATCCATCCATCCATCCATCCATCCATCCATCCATCCATCCATCCATCCATCCATCCATCCATCCATCCATCCATCCATCCCATCCATCCATCCATCCATCCATCCATCCATCCATCCATCCATCCATCCATCCATCCGCCCATCCGTCCATTCTCTCGTCCATCCATCCATCCATCCATCCATCCGCCCATCCGTCCATTCTCTCGTCCATCCATCCATCCACCCATCCCTCCATCCGTCCGTCCGTCCATCTACCCATCCATCCGCCCGTCCATCCACCCATCAGCCCGTCCATCCACCCATCTACCCATCCACCCATCCATCCGTCCATTTAGATATCGATGTACATCCCAACATGAGGCAGCTCCCAGTGTGTTCATTAGCTCAGCAAATAAAATAATTCCTTCTACGGAGCCGATAAATAACCATGAAATTATTATCCCCGATTTATTGGCACTACTACTTATAATTACTTATCGAACTTGTTGTGATTTCTTTGCAGTTATTATTATTAATATTAATATTATTATTGTCCTCTTTACATTATATATATATATATATACATATACATATACATGCTGAAAGATGTTGTTGTTAGTGCTGTTGGGTAAATTTAAAAGCAGTAACAATAATAGTAATGATTTAATAATAAATATATATATTTTAAATATAAATATAACTATATTTATTTTATATATAAAATAAAACTATAAAATAAAGTTGAAAATATTTATTTAACGAATTATTATTTCATTTACAAGTAATTACAATTAATTCATTCCCTAATCACGTTCTAAGTAATTGCATCCCCTTTCATGTGGTCATGTCCACTAAACTCGTCTGCTTAAATACAAACACAAATAATATTAATAATAATAATAAATTCAAATATAAATCAAATAAAATTTGTGTCCTCTTTCTTCATCGGACACTCTCCGTTGTTGATGTTAGTAAACTCGGTAGAATTAAGCTCACGACAAAAGCATTCTTAGCCGCAAAACAAACAACAACGCTGGGATTAAATTAACAACTACACATTGTAAAGTAGTTGTGCAACCATTTTCAATCTTTACACATTTTGACACCTTTTCATTGTCCAAGGATGATTGTCACTCTTTGAAGAAGAGTAGATAAGCGGATGGTGATGATATTGATGATGATGGCCATGATGATGATGATGCTATGCTGGAGTTGGTAATGATGAATTGATGATATTAAATATAGACCTATTTAAAATCATAGATTTTGTAATAATTAAAAATTAGTCTCGCTTGATGAGGTCAACGCGATGACATCAATCAGAACGATGACGGTTCAAAACGATAAAATGTGAAGAAGACTTCGACGATGACGACATCGGCACAGTCGAATTAGGTCTGAAATGAATTTTTAATCGTGTTTACATTTCCACTTTTACTACGGACTGGGGTGACGAAAACCTCAAAAGCGGCCAATTACGAGACGTTCGCCATGATGAACAATATGGCCTTACGGGTCACGTGAGCCCGGTAATGGGAGAGTTTGTGATTTATTGGAAAATGAAAGCGATACTGATAAGCAAATTAGTTAAATTGGATTTTTTGATATTAGAGACGGTTGGATACCGTGGTGACAAGAGCTCTAGAGGTTTGGTTGGCGATGTACGATGATGATGATGATGTTACTGGGCGGTCTTTTGATTGTTGTTGTTTTTGATGTTAATTTTGGCTAACCAATAGAAACAGTTGATGTTTAGTTCTGACATTTATTTAATTTGAATTTTAAGCCTTAAATTTTTGAAAATCGAATGCAATAACATTTTAGTAGCAAACGTTGAGAAGTATTTGTTGAATGACAATAACTAATATAAACTCAATGTTTGAAATTGAACCATTTGACCTGCAAGAGATTAACCAAATTAACAATATGTTATTGTTGCGTAACATTATGTTATTATTAGCAAGATATTACAGCATGTCCTAACTGATAATATTTTTTGATAACATTATTTCAGAAATTATGATAACAACTTCATTTACAAGTCCAACATTATAATTTCCTATAAAAGCAAACTAATTGCCTTATAAATAAAATAAAGCAAATGAATCTTAGCAGCTAAGCAGTCTACCCGAGCAGGAAACCCACTAAAACTAAAACTCTTCGGTCGGCCCTTCAATGTCAAAGGTCAATGTGTGACAAAAAAGTATTCGTCGTCCATCTAATTTAACATAATTTTATTAAGTACTTATTACATCTATATTTGTTTATTTATTTATTTATATTTATTGTTCAAATTTGTCCGAAGAAATTTTATAATTTCCATGTCGACGTTATGGACATTCATTAATTTCATTTCATTCGCTAGGTTTCAATTCATCTTGAAGGTTCCATCTAGCGAATGAAATAAAACACGTCTAATCTAAATGTTCCAAAAGCCAGCAAAGTGACAACGTGTTCAATGCTTCAAGTTGAATCCATGTAAGCACACCAGGATTATTTCAGAAGTTTGGAAAAATAATTTTCCCTCGAAATCATGAGCAACACATTCATGTTTCTCTACAAAATCTGTCCTTCCTGTAGCACTTTCTGTACTCGTACTCTGGATTAGGGCATCGAATGACATCGTTTAACTTGAACTTCTGGTACAACGCAAGGTCGTGCATGGATGAATTCCCCGCTTGAGTACCCAGAGGAAGATCGTTTGCCGTTTTCGATAGTCCGGGGGTGGGCTTTAGAAGTCGATTACTCCTTCTCCAATTTTCTCCTTCCCTTCTTTCGTCTGCATCCGGCATCTTGAGTTCATAGTCGAGGTTCTTAAGGAGGTTGTACTTGCCCCAAGAGTTGAACCTGTACAGAAAGAACCTACTCCGAGTTTGAAGGCCGATGCAGTGTGCTGAGCTTTTGTAGAAGCATTTCGACCACGGCGTCCATTGTGATGGTTTGCATTCGTTGTCTGAAAGAAATTAAAGAAAAATAATATTTATTATTTAGTAACAATAGTTTGTCATTACGGCGACGTTATTATTTATTATATTTTATAATTTGTAAATCCCATTCACTTCAGATGTTGAAATATAAAATCTAACTCTTCAAAGTTAAAATTATTTTGAGAAAGTGGTTATTCAAAGTTTTTTTCAAAGATATTCTTAGAAATAAATATTGTTTAAAGTCTAAGATATTTCTTGTCGTAGTGCTCCCTCCATGTCATCATCGTCATCGTCATCGCAAGCATAATCACAATCATAACAGTTATAATAATAGTAATGATAATATCTAGGCCCCTCCCAATGTGAGAATATCTCAGGACCCCCTCTAGCAAATCAGTCGGAGCTATTGTTGTCATGACAACCAAATGACGTTGTAAGCAGTTTGGTAGTTACATAGTTAATCCTTTTGGATTTATTGTTCTTGAAACAAGTTATTCAAAATATTTCATCCATAAGAAGAACAACTGTGTTCAAATTATTTTTCGATTGTCTGGAAATTTAGAATATTTATTAATTAAATTATTACTGGCTTATTTATTTAATTCTTAGTAGTAAGAAGGAACCAAAAAATTACATAAAAAAAATAACAGGCAAGGCAATAATTGTTGTAATGATTATAATCAGATGTTTTAACATATAATCAGATTAACACAAGTATAAATGAATGAATAATAATTTAATTATATTAAATAAAGCATAAATGTTTACAAAACCTTGACCGGGCTTCCTGCATTTTCTCTCTTCAGGGTGGAACAGATGAGCCCTCGGTGGGCACTTCTGGAGGCAGCGTCCCCTGTACAGGAGGTACGGGTGTAGGCACCTCCCACATCGGTCTTTTGTTCTGCATTTCTCACAATTTTCGATCGTGCATTCTTGGAACATTTGTGATTAGAAGTAATTATAATATTGTTAGTAGTAACAATAATAACTGTAATAATAGGAATAATAAATAGATTGATAAATTAATTTTTTCTGGAATTTTTGACATTTTAATAATTAAATATCAAATAAAATATATTCATAACTCAGGTTATTCGAAAACATTTTGATTAAAGCATCAAACAAAGTGCATAAAACCGATATTTCTCAGCAAATGATGAATGAATGAATGAATGAATGAATGAATGAACGAATGAACGAATGAACGAATGAACGAATGAACGAATGAACGAATGAACGACTGAACGAATGAACGAATGACGGGCAATTTACAAAGTAAAACTCTTAAATATCTCGCTGAGGTATCAGTTACTCAAGATGTGATTTTAAGAAGTGCTTTGTAATTTATTGCTTTTTCATTGCTTATTCGCGTCTCATCCTCTCTTCCGTCAGTCGATTGTGTTCGATCTTTTCAACTCCAAGAGAATACAAGTTGTTCAGAATTTATTGTTACGTTTCGATTCAAATGCGTGGCCATTCATGCCGATGAGCAAATGACTTCATTCGTGGCGATCTCGCTTCGTCAGAATAAATGACAGATTACGATCATGATTAGTTTCGGTTAAGTGATTTTCTTCGATCGTTTCGTTGATCTTGTTCAATATTTTCATGAATTTATGAAATTTTCATGAAATTATAAATATTTATATAATTTATGCTTGATCAGCTTTAAAGGACAAGTAGTGGTTTGCCTTTTCAATTTTAGCTCTGAACACCCGAATTGTGGCAGTTTTCGCATCCTAGCGCACCTGTATCTTGACTAATGCTAATGTGGCGCTATAAAAATTGAAGTATCGTCGTTAATTACATTATACCTATTCTAATGAATTACATTATTCATATTCTTTTTAATTATATTAATTCTACGAACATGACATATTTCACAAGCTGAAATTTATCACTTTTTAATTACTTTCTGATTGCTAAATTCGACAGGTGCTTGTTTAATATCCTTTCATTTTCTGCCATCCACAATCAAGATTGAAAACTTTGTCCATACATGTTGAAAATATAAATACAAAAAACAAACTTACAATTAACTAATTAATTAATTACACAGATGTAAGTATTATTCATTCATCCGACAAAGCTCACGATCCGCACCTGACACCGATTAAATAGAATGTTTGACAACACATCCTTCCAATCCTGCCACGTTTTTCAATGTTAAACCTTTTCATCTGGGGTTCTCGTGACAAAATTATTAACAATTATTAGCAATAACTAACATTTATTGACAATTATTAACAATTATTAACAATTATTGACAATTATTAACAATTATTATCAATTATTGACAATTATTGACAACAATAAGACAAGAATGTTTACGGATTTTTAGCAAATCTTTGGAATAGGACTTCAAATGAACTCTCATTCTTGGGTGTGTGCAAACACTGTGTCACGATCGAGGCCCCTAATCATTGTTATTGTTGTTGTTTTTTTTCTTGTTTTTGTTGTTACCAGCGTGTTATCGTGCTCATTCATTTATTTTAATGGCATTAAGAATGCTTACGACTAAATAATAACCTTTAAAAATAATTACTAACATTTACTGAAGTAACAAGCAAATAACCAGTTGAGTTAATAAATAACCAGTTAACGTGTTCAGCGATTTATTTTCTTTTTCAAAAGAGTTATTTATTTCAATTGGTGATGCCAATTCCAATTAACTTCAGATTGTGATAATGATGTTCAGTCATTGATTCATAAATTATGATAATGATTTATTCAATAACACCAAATCTCGTTAAAGACAGTTTCGTTTTTTAAACTTTAAAGTATTTGGATTAGTTTAACTGTTACGATTCAACTTGGGTCATACGATAGAATTGGATTTACATTGAAATAAATAATATATTAACTAATTATAATATATGTTGCATTGAAATAAATAATATAATAGTTACTTTATTATTATAATACATGTTATATTGTGCGATAATATACAACGAAGGCTTGAAATAGCCTTTGGATAACCACACATTCAGTTTCAGTTCATTAACTCAATAATCTTAAAATGATTTAAAACATTTAAATGACAAAATATTTAATTATTTTTCAATTAATTAAAAATCAACAATTAATTGATTGAATTAGTAAATGATTGATGAGGGCTGTGGGCTGATTAACTCACGAGCTGATTGAACGAATTTCAATTCTCACTTGAACACTTCCCATATTTCTTTATTGGTCTTTCCTCGGGGTTCCAAACTTTAGGGTAGTAGCCCTGAGGGCAGCGGGCAAGGCAGACCCCCACCTGCCTCATGTTCTGCCACTCAAAGAACAGGAAGTGACGTGCCCGACACGTGATGCAACCGTTGGAAGCAGAACATTGAAGACATTTTTTAGGACAGCTGTTGTTGTTGTTGTTGTTGTTGCGAGGGACTTTTTGTTGCTGAGGTTTGACCTTTCTGAATGGGGATTGAACCCTGCGGAGGTAAGAGTTTTGGGGGTCGTCCTCCATAGCCGATGACGTTACAAATACGGCGATGAGGACGGTGGAAGTGACGATGATGGTCAGGTGGAGTGGCATGGCTGGGAATAAAAATAAAAAAGAAATTGTGCCAGAAAAATTTAAGTGGTTAAATAATTTTAAAGAAACAATCCAATTGGTTTAAAAAATAATCGAATATTAATTATAATAATTAACTAAATGGTCAAATTTAAAAAGTGACTAACTTAATAACCAACATATTGCGTGAAAAAATATATTTGCATAACAACAAATATTACAAATTTTGTTTGAAAGGTTAGTTAAATGGCCAATAATCGGATAATTAAAGAGAAATTATTTACTAATTGGCAATAATGAACTTGTAATTATTTATGGGGTCTAATTTATGACAAATGTTTGTTTTTGTTCTAACTGTGGCTTATTTTATTTCTATATATAATTTTAATATTGTGGCAATTTGTGCCAAAAATTGTTGAACGAGTGAATTTGTTAACTCTCACTCATCTCGCCATTCATCCATCCATTCATCAATCCATTCATCAATTCATTGACCAATCCATTCACAAATCCAATCACTAATCCATTCATCCGTCCATTCATCATTCTATTCACAAATTCAATCACCAATCCATCCATTCATCCATCCATGCATCCATCCATTCAGACATCCAATCCATCCGTCCGTCTATTCATTTTTTTACTCAACTATCCATCCTCTGCAAATTGCCTAAGAAAGTTTAATAATTTAACACTCAACTAAAATATTGAAATTAATACAAATTGACATAAATTTAATTATGATACTTGATTTATTGCTAATGAATGCAATAAGCATAAATTATAACAAAAATCTGAATTTAAATCATAAACCTTCTACAAACTGAAAGCATTGCTTAAAACTCAAGATATTTAATAATGATGTAAATGATGTAATATTGTGATATGCTGACATCATTCACTATTAATTAATTAATTATTATTTACATTTAATGATTATTAAAGTCAGGTTAGTGGATCTTTACAGGTAACTTGTGATTCATATTTACAAGTTATGTCAATGTAAACATCGAATTATTTACGAATATTTCTTATGCATTCGACTATTACATCTATGTTAAGTTAAAAGACTTTTATTTCAAATAATTTGTAAAATAATTGTCAATTCAAATAAAATTTGACTTTATTGTTAATCATTCAATCTGCCGATATTACATGCTGTCTCCAAAATGTCCAATTAGAAATTATTGAAACAAACTTATTTAAAATTATTTCAGCCTTCAATAAAGTTTCATTTATGTTCAAATATTCCCAATTCAAAAATTAATTCCAGCACAAAGATTCACCATTTTAGTTTTAAACTTGTTTTAAATTTTATCTAAAAAGGAAAAATAGTATCTATGAAAAGGCAAATTTAGAGTTACCTGTTGAAAATTCTCTGGTTTATTTGACCTTAGCTCTTTTTCTTTATCGAACTCAATCAATCAATCAACAACTACGTCGAACTCAGTTCGTTTTTCCAGAGTAGCTCGAGAATTCCATTCCTACGCAGTAGCCGGAATGAATAGAAGACCGTTCCATGGTTAGAAGCATTTCGCGCATTTTAACAAATATTTCTCCTTTTTATTCAACTCGAAAAATTGAAGAAAAGAACAACAAAAATCGCGGAAACTTTGTTACAGTTTTCAGGAAACCCGTTTCTCAAGTCGTGGCGGTATTTTATCTTTAAGTGTCGACAAACCTATCTTGAAGTTTTCCCCGCATTTGTAAATCTTTCTCTTTCCAATGGATTCCACGCTTTGGTCTTTGTTTTCATGTCTTCACAACTTTGTAGGTTTTACCTCAGTGGACTCTTCAGTTTGTCTTCGATATGGTATTTCGCGAAGAGGCTTATAATACATAACATGCAATACATCAGCGGACAAGTAATCTTCAAATTAGGATTGAATAAATCGCAAACGATCTCATAATTTGAACTCCAGACGAAGACACCAACAACGTTCAACTTAGTGAATTCTTGTTATTGTTGATGTTGCCAGCATAATCGTTGAGGCATTGTGGACATTGTCTCAGCTTTGCTCTTATATTGCTGGCATTTCGATATCTATTCTTATACGTGACAGGCCTTCAGACATAATTAGACTTACGGTGTCTCTTTTATGAGCAGGGTTTAAAGATATTTTAGAAAGGGATGTTTTTTTAATTTTTAAAGTTTTGACTAACATTTCGTGAGCGTTCGTCCGCCAAATTTGTTCAGGTAGCCAGCCACATTCAAAAGAATCTATTTCAACTGCTAGCTGTCTGAGAAAACAAAACAGGCAAAAATAAACTTGAAATATTTGCTGATTTGTGACTGTAAACGCTGCAGGATATTTTGTATTGCCATCCTAATATGAAGTTAAAAATTTAATTGACGATCGAGTCTGCAATGGTGAATAGAACTGCAGGAGTTTTTAAAAATATAGACACAACTATGCAGTCGTTAATGAAGGTGGAGTAATTAAATCATCCCTCTATAGCCAGTTTAATACTCAATGTTATCGTGTTAGCCAATAGTTAACAGAAAATGTTACTAGCTGGATCGAACACGCCTATTGAACTACTGTCCAAACTTGAATTCATTTTATTAGACTCAATATTTTTAGTATCTTGACTTTAAAAGTAAGAAGATTATATAAATAATCCATGACAATGTTAAATTAGTTTTAAAATTTAGGTTTTTTAAATGGCTGCAATTTCCAAGACTCAATTGCAACTTTATTTCGTCATTCCTTTATTCCGAAAGAGAAGAGTGAAATTAAAAATATCCATGTTTTAACTTTTAATTTTATCTAATTGAAGGTTAGCGAGGCTTAACTTTGGTTAAAACACATTTTTTTAACTTTCAAAAAATTATTTCACATCAAATACTTTTATTAAATTCGATGTTTTATATTTTAATGAAATCAGTTGTTGAAACTGCAGCGCTGGAATGAGAATCGTTCCTGTGTTTCATCATTTAACTACAAAAAATTCCACCAAACACCCGCATTGCAATTTAAGAAATAATGGAAGGATGACCCAACATCCCGTTCATAAAAGATTTTCGAAATGAAATTGCTTGCAACCAGTTCATATTTCTTTTATATTTCCATGTTTTTGACTCCTTCAAGCAACAGGATTCTAAAACTTTAAGTATCTGCAGCTACCGTCCGTTAGAGGTCTGTTCCATCACGACTTCATAAATTGTGAGTTACTTGGGGGTGTTTTTAAGTGTTGACACTTGTGAAAAGACGGGAACCATCTCAAATTCAACGTTTCATAACCGTAATTTCCCATCATGAATGAAATGAATGTTTATTTCCGGGAATTAAATAAAATAGATGAGTGATGAAAGACGGTCATTACATGTCCATTCTTGGCTTATTACTTGCATGAAATGATTCATCTTCCAAAAGACCGAGTGGATCGCACACGTTGATGCTCTGAGGGAACGGTATGATGTAATTACCAGTGAACTCATCCTCACTACTGCGAAACCTTTTATGCTCCCTCAACAGGCTGTCAACTTCTCTTCCCAGACCAAAGGGATCAGCATTTGCTAATCTTCTGCGATTTTGGAAGGCAGGCGGAATTTGAACATTGTTCTGGGAAGAAAGCGGAAGGGGCAAAGGACGGATCTGAGGTTTAGTCGGGGGTAATTTCTTGGTGTTCAATTTAACAGCATTAGATGGTTTCTTGAGCTTCGTGATATCAAATCGTTGAAAGTCAATAATATGATAAAGACTTTCTTTTGTAACGGGGTTTTTAATGCACTTCATAATCGACTGAGCAGTTTGAACCCTGTTAGGGTGAGATTTGTCAGTCCTCTCCCTCACGAATTTCCATACTCGTTTGCCAAAATCCCACGAGCATTCGATTATCTTATTGTTGTACTGCCTCAGATCCGGAGTCACCTCGATAGTTGCAAATGAAGGTCGGAAGCCACCGACCATCAAATAACCAACAGAACTATTGATCTGACTTGAATCTATAATTAGTTTGAAGTCGACGGTGTTCTGCTCAGGAGGTTTCCACTTCAAGACTTCGTTACACTGACCAAACTTGTAGACGTCATCGAGAGGCTGAAAAATAAGACCGTCTGTTTCGTGCAGTAACTTCTTACAAAAATCTCCGTCGAGTAGCTTTCTTGTCTGGCTCAGATCCCAAAATTGCTTAGGATACACTTCGAAAGGCTCTTTGCTTTTATCCAGCAAGCCCTTTTCCATTTGATTTTTCCTTGGCTGATCAATTTCAAGTGAAATGCATTTAAGTCGGATATCAAAATTAGTCTTGCATACTTCCTGCCCTTCAAATCTTATAATGTCGTACACAAGATATCTACCCATCATACTTTGTGGATACCGATCAATGACCATTTCTCCATCTAAAAGCGTATCTGTGATATGTTCGTTTGGTACCTTTCTTCTAGGAAATGTCATGTTGTTGACTCTATAGACAGCAAGATCTCTGTCCAGCATGAAAATCTCATTATTCCCTTTGATTAGCATCAAGTATCTTTGTCCATCGGCTTTCCATGTAACTCTGTAATTTTTCGCTGTCAACATTTTGATGTTTTCGACGTCCATGGTTACAGGCTGCGAACCTGGAAAGCGACGGTCTTTCCACCCGCAGATGTTCATCACTAGTGACTGAATTTCCTCAACTAACTTAATGTCATTTACATTGTCAACATTTTGAATTAAGCCATCCATAAATTTTGTTTTCTTCAGCTTATTTGCTTTATCTCCTTCGAAGACTTCATTTTCTTTGTACCAGTCAGGTAATTGTGGTTTAACGAATTTTTGAATGCCTTCTCCATACCTTGTGAATAACTCAGTGAGATACTCTTCTTTATAAATACCTGGAGATCTAGCGTTTGCAAACATATTTACAGATGTTTGGAGGTCAATATTCATGACATTAAAAAGGTAAGATACTATCATGAAGCCGGATCTGTTGAAACCATGCGTGCAGTGGACGCAAATTATTTTCTGCGGATTATCGTTGATGAAACTGACAACCTCGTGTATGAATTCGTTTACTTTTTTCTGCGCCGGAAATTCTTCGATTCCCTTGCAGACTATTTTGACATGGCGGCAATCATCTTGTTCAACTTCCTTCCTGTCGTATAAATCATCCGAATTGGTCAAGTCAACGACCATGCCAATCTTACGGCTGTAGTCTAATTGCACTGATCCACTGAGCATCTTCCAATTGAATCGATTTTCTTCAGGAATATCGGAAGCATATCTCTCGTCAAGGATCGTCTTGCATGCGATAAATGTGTTGGCGATTAGGGAACTTCTCCTAGGGCAATGCGTCCACATGAGAGGGACTTTAAGCTCTTGACTGCTCATAATTAAACACGATTGCACAAAATATTCTGTAATCCTTTGCTAGCAACTAAATTTGGCAGTTTATATATGCAGAAACCGGTAGAATTGATGCCTGTGTTAGCGAGCCTATCTCACGTGATGTAATGTCACTGTGAAAAGGGTATATATTAAGTAACCGAACTTGTAGTTTATTAATAAAAAAGATTTCAATAGCTACTAGATAAGCGAATTTTAAATATATTTATACTAATTTACAAAAATTACAAATAATTTTGATTATTTTATATTATTGCGCATTGTGACATAATAACATTTTAATAATTAATGTTTGAAGATAATCTAACATTTATTTCATTTATTTATTTTTAAATCCGGCTAACTGCCCATTCCTACTTGTAACAGCCATTTCTACAGTAATCGAACATCGAAACAAAGCCGAGTTTATCATCGATGCAGATAGTTAAGAATGTGGAAATGCAGATTATGCTAATCTGGAATCATAAACTTAAGCAAAAGTTTGGACGACAGATGGTCGCTGGTATAGTATCCTTTAAAATAGATCTCGTTGATTTTAATTGCTTGAAGATAATTAGAATTGCTTGAAAAATCTAATTTCAATAATATTTTAAGTGGCATAAAAAGATAGACCATTCTACCGTTACATTGCTCACAGCTTTAGATTAAAGTCCAGTTTCATATTAAATTTATACAAGTAACTTATTTACGAGTAAGTTTTGCCAAATATGTATAAACCAGTTCTGTAACTGAAGAATACAGAATGTTGTTTAGTTTCACTTTCCTTCCCAGAAAAAAAATTACATAACTTATAATTTCCGGAAACAATCATGAACTAACAATTTTCATATCCACTTTTACAACGGTCATGTCTCCGGTGCTTCATCCACTATCCTCCTGTTTAGGAGTCCGGCTTCACGACAATGTCCTTTCTTTGAAATATCATACAATTCAAAACGTTGTTAACTAAGTTTCTGTAATCTAAATCTTCAAACTCTGTTGCACCACAGGGGTGATCTACGAAATTTGTAGAGGACAATAAGCAAAAGGAGCAATGAGATCACCGTTCACTTCCAAAGATTATAAAATGAAAGAAACGTGTTTAAAAAGCAATAATTACATTTAAAATTTTAAAAGATAGTAATAAAATTTTAAATTTTAAGATAGTAATAAAATTATTTTAAATTTTTGCAATTACGGTTTGTTTCACCATATTTTATTTATTTTATTTGGTTTAACTTAAAATTTTCTGGCTATCCGACTATTTAAGAGGTAGGGCAGACAAGGATAGTAACAAAGCTAATACAATTTAGTTTAAAACAAAAAATAAAGCATTGTACTAGAATTAACTAACTTATCAAATCTTAAGTAAATAGCATTAAATTATTGCGATATATCCGAAACATTCATAAGTATCGATCTTGTTCAAATTTGAAATTGAATATAAGAGAGAAAGCAAAAAATATAATACTAATATTTAATTGTGCGCAAGAGAAAGAGATCTGACAAATCTGCAAAAAGAAAATAAGTATTTTCAAAACTGAAAATAGATACTGGCAAATCTTGTGGCTTTATTTTGGAACCAGGTGAAAATTACTTTAATTACTTAATATATTATCTTATTGGGGGCGTTATATTTAATAACTAATTGACAAAATGAGTTAGACGTCTCTAGGCACAGAGTCCCATAAATTAACTATTATTGCCGTTAATATTATTACACTGATAAATGTATCCCATTCCCATTCAAAGTATGAATATGTAAATATTGAAAAATGCATTGTATAATAATTTATTAAAACCACGATTATCAACAAATCATTTACATAAATCAGAATCAGTGAATGTGCCTTGGTTTCTTATGAAGAGGCAGTAGGCCTGTTTCGTCTAGAGGACTACAATCACGCTCCGTCAAAGAGCGTTTCAAGAAGTTTCCTTCGTGAAATTTTAAGACATTAGCCATTTTCCAAGAAGTTATGTCAGATATACTGAAAGGTTCTTTGACTTTATCCAACAGACCCTTCTGAAATTGAATATTCCTGGGGTCAATGATTTCGCGAACGATGCAAGAATTTCGGTTGTGAATAGATGTGGTAAACATTTCACGACCTTCAAATGTTATAATGTCGTGCACCAGAAAGCGACCTCTCCTAGATCCTGGATCAATGACCATTTCTCCATCCAACAGAGTTTCAGCGATGTGTTCGTCTAATGTCTTTCTCCTTGGAAATGTCATGTTATTGACTGAGTAAACATTAAAATACCTATCGATCGTAAATATTTCATTCTTACCTCTGATTAACATCAAGTGCCTGAGGTGATGAGAGTTCGGAATACGTCGGTCTTTCCATCCACAAGCGTTGCTGATGTAAGACTGAACCTGTCGCACTGTCTGTAAATCATTGAGGTAGTCCACATTTGGAATCATCCCATTCATGAAGTGAATTTCTCTTTTTGGTCTTCTTGCGACGGACTCGTCATCTTTGCACCAGTCAGGCAACTGAGGTGTCACGAACACGTGCGTGCCATCACCGTACCTCAGAGATAAATCGGCCAGGTAGTCTTCTTTGTAAATGCCAGGAGGTCTGACACTTGCGAACATGTTTGCAGACGTTTGAACGTCGAATTTCATGACAGTACAGAGAAAGGAAATTATCATGAAACCCGACCTGTTGAAACCGTGAGTACAGTGGACGCAAATCATTTTCTGGGGGAAATCATGCATAAAAGTTTGAATAACTTGGATGAATTCATTTACAGCTTCTAGAGAGGGACGCTCCTCGTATCCCTTGCAGGCAATTTTAACGCAACGACACCCATCTCTTTCAAGTTCCTTCTTGTCATAAAAACGATCCGTATAAGTCAAGTCAATCACTAGGCCGATATTTCGATTGTAAGTGGATCGAACTGATTCGCTGAGCATCTTCCAGTTGAAACGCTTTTCTTCAGAGATCTGGCTGTCGTATCGATCATCAAGAATCGTCTTGTGCACGATGATCTTGTCGGCAATAAGTTTACTCTTTCTCGGACATTTCAGCCATTTATGAGGCAGTTTTAGCGATTGAAAATTTACAGGTGCGGATTCTTGCTTCAACATTGCATGTAGAAAAATGTGCTCGATGTTTTTTCGATTAATAATTACCTCAACCCAGTGGAGTATCATGTGAAAGAATGAAAATAGACTGGTTATATAATTGTGTACTAAATGTTTAAAAATTTATTGATCATAAACTCAATTTAATCAGGTCTATTTACGCGGGCCATTTTACGTAATAAAAGATCATATAATTTATAATTATATATTGCTTTTGCAAATGTCTACATATGATACAAAAGATTCTCGATCAAATGTCTGTAATAAATAATGCTGAAAAAATATGTCATCATAACTTCTGTCGCCAAATGGTAATGGATTTTTTTTTTGTTTTCATTCTCTGCTGGGCAAATTTTGGAACAAGAATTTATCAAATTTGGCTTCAGCACGATTAAGATATTCAAGACAAAACAAAAACATTTATGTACAATGGTCTATTGCTAAATTCATTAAGAAGCTGACTTCAGCTTAGTTGATTTAAAAAGATTTAAAAAGAAATAACCTTATTTATTATTATCTTAATAAAATCATAAAACAAGAGTGCCAGATTAAAGGCACTCCTTGAATTATGGACTCAGTTAACTAGCAGCATCTTCATGCTTTAAAATCGTGGTGTTAGTTAGCCATCAGTTCATCCGCATTTGACATCATTTATAAATTGGATTCGATTCCGTTATCCAAATTAATACTCGGATCTTTGGTGTGTAACATCATAAAAACATTCGACATCCATTGTCTTTCAGGTCTCTCCAAAAGAACTTCGAATAGAAAAGATAGTGCCGGACTGAGCTAATCTCAGCGGCAAGATCATTAATCGTCCATTTTCAACTTCTTTTTTGGTTGAGTTGTCTCAAAAGAATCGTCTTGAAGACCGAGAGGATCATGTGAATCGATTAGTTCAGTAAATATTGGGATGTAATAATCCTCACGAGCTGGTGTTTGCATTTCATTCGGCGAATTAAAACTTTGGAGCAAGGACTCAACCTCACTACACAGGCAAAAAGGATCTGAATTCATTAACCTTTTACTGCCTCCTGAGGTGGCAACAGGAGAATGATCAGTTGATAAGAAATCTTTGGATTGATTTCCGGCGCTTGATTTGGAGCTGGAATTGAACTCGAACTTTTGCGTTTCGATAACGTTGTACAGCAACTCTTTTGTGATGGGGTTTTTAATAGATCTCATAATGGACTGTACCGTTGAGATTTTGTTAGGGTAAGACTTATCAGTCCTCTCCCTCATGAATTTCCACACTTTTTTGCCAAAATCCCACGAGCATTCGATTATCTTGTTGTTGTACTGACTCAGTTGTGGAGTCACCTCGATAGTTGCAAATGAAGGTTTGAAGCCACCGACCATCAAATAACCAACAGAACTGTTGCTCTTACTCGAATCAATAATTAATTTGAAATCGACGGTGTTGAGCTCAGGAGGTTTCCACTTCAAGACTTCGTTACACTGACCAAACTTGTAGACGTCATCGAGAGGCTGAAAGATAAGACCGTCTGTTTCGTGCAATAAATTCTTAGAGAAACTGCCATCGAGTAACTTTCGTGATTGTTTCGGATCCCAAAAGGGTTTAGAATACACCTCGAAAGGCTCTTTGCGTTTATCCAGCAATCCTTTTTCCATTTGATTTTTCCTCGGTTGGTCAATTTCAAGTGAAATGCATTTAAGTCGGATATCAAAATTGGTCTTGCATACTTCCTGTCCTTCAAACCTTATAATGTCGTACACAAGATATCTACCCATTAAGCATTGGGGATACTTATCAATGACCATTTCTCCATCTAAAAGAGTATCTGTGATGTGCTCATTCGGGGCCTTTCTTCTGGGAAATGTTATGTTGTTGACTCTATACACAGCCAGATCTCTGTCCAACATGAAAATCTCATTATTCCCTCTGATTAGCATCAAGTATCTTTGTCCATCGGCTTTCCATGTAACTCTGTAATTTTTCGTCGTCAACATTTTGATGTTTTCAACATTCATGCCTACAGGCTGCGAACCTGGAAAACGACAGTCGTTCCACCCGCAGATTTTGATAACTATTGATTGAATTTTTTTGACCAACTTAATGTCTGTTATATTGTCAACGTTTGGAATCATGCCATCCATGAATTTAGTTTTTTTCAATTTAATATAATTGTTTCTGTGTCTCCCTGCGAATTGCTTATCTCCTTTGTGCCAATCAGGCAGCTGTGGTTTAACGAAATTTTGAGTATTGTTTCCATATCTTATGGATAACTCATTGAGATACTCTTCTTTATAAATACCTGGATATCTAGCCTTTGCGAACATATTTACAGATGTTTGGAGGTCAATATTCATTACATTAAAAAGGTAAGACACTATCATGAAGCCGGATCTGTTGAAACCGTGTGTGCAATGGACGCATATTATTTTCTGCGGATTATCATTAGTGAAACCGAGAACCACGTGTATAAATTCGTTTACTGTTTTCTGGTTTGGACTTTCTTCAAATCCCTTACACGCTATTTTAACATGACGGCATCCGTCGCTCTCGATTTCCTTGATATCGTAGAAGCGATCTGTATTGGTAAGGTCGATCACCATGCCAATTGTGCGATTGATACTAGACTGAACTGACCTATTAAGCATTTTCCAGTTGAAACGATTTTCTTCAGGAATCTCGGCATCGTAATTCTCGTCAAGCATCGTCTTGCACACGATGAACGCATTGGCAATCAGTGAACTTTTCCTTGGACAATTCATCCAGTTATGGGGAATCGAGTATTTGCTATTTTGCATGATCTGTTTCACGGAAGAATTGTGATAATGTTAGCTAACACTTCATCTCCAGTCGTTTCCATAATTACATTGTCGTTATGTGACTTAGAAATTAATTATTAAAAGGTAGCTTCTATAATCTGTTATAATTAATTAAGTAAATTATTCATAATAATAAACTTACTTCGGTTATTGGGAGCCTGATATCCACTCAAAAATATAACCGACACGACTAAAGCGAAATAATAAAAAAGAGACCATATATATAAAAGTAATTAATTTTTGCCAAATAAATTAAAACAGTTTTATTAGTCCATTTGAAGACGATAATTGTCTAACTATCCTTTTCTAGCAACTCCGAGAAGCATCACTTAAAAGAAAACAATATTCCGTGTCGCCACATTCGCAGCCACCACCGCTACTACCACACATGGCCCGCCATCTTCAGCCGCAGCTTCCTTATTAGGTTTATCTTCTTCACTCAGCCTGTCCTTAAAGCATTAACTTTGACAGAACCCACAAGAATTCGCATCGTTTACATTCCACATCCATCCGTCGAAGCAAGTTCAGTTTTATTAACTCAGAATCGAAGGATAGAATAAAATGTGCCAAAGCTAAAAGAGCAACCAAGAACTGTTTTTAAAATTGAAATGAAACGAAAAACTTTTGATCGGCACGTAATGCAATCTCGTCGAATTGAAATGGCGACAAATTTCAAACCAGCGAAAACAATCCTCGGCCAACCGGGGTACCATGCTGTCGGAGACTCGACCAAGGAGACATGGGTAGGCACCACAGGGCAGACCGAATTGACGAGTTAAGTCCGAAATTCGAAGACATGCTCGTTCAATCGAGTTATAACTCATTGTTCTCAAAGTTAAAAAAGCCAAGCCGATGACGCGAGGGGCGACAAAAAACGACAACGAAAACTACAACAACGACAGCGGCGGCAACAAGAAGAAAACACTGACATGGAACGGATTCATTGTGGTCCAACGAAATACAAGCTAAGAAACGGCGGGAGGAATCGAAATCGTTATCATCACCGAACCACTCTTGACTCAAGTTGAAGATTCTCATCCATCCAGACACAAGGCTGAGGTATTCCTGCTGGTGATGAACAGCATCCTCCTCCGACAAGCTTAACTTCACACTCACTCCATCATCGTCATCATGTAGTCATCATCATCGTCATCGTCATCACATGAGAGATTGAAGGCAACCTGAAGCTAACGGTTCAAAGCACAAAGTACGTTGAAGATGGATATTCGATGGAACTTGGTCACTATTATCCTCGTCGTCATCATCATCATCATCATCGTCATCATCGTCGTCAGCAGCCCATTGAAAATGACAGAAAATACTCGCTAAAAACCAGCAACTCTTTGTTTCAGAATAAAATAAACAACTTCAACAACAATCAGCAAACCATCATAGTGATCATCATCATCATCATCATCATCATCATCATTGCAATCATTTGTTTGAAGAGAACTAAACTAATGGCAGTTAATGAACTCGAAAACATCGCAAATTGAAGGACCAATCAGCATCGAACAAGATGTTACTGTGACAATCACATGTTTCCACAATATCAGGTAATCTCAATCAAGAACCGCCATGCAGACGATCGGCATTTTATCGGTTGCTCCTCTCGTCTGCTTATTTCTCCCTCTCTCTCACTTCCTGTCCGACCTCTCCGTCTGGATCTCGATCTTCTCCACTGAAAGGTCAGGGTTCATATCCGTGACGGCAAAGATGGCGTCGTGGAGAGCCTAAGAAGTGGATGTAGGTGTGAAAATTATAATTTGTCATCATATCGTCGCAAGGTTTATTTGTTCCAAGGACTCAGTAAATAAACAATAAAATGATAAATAGCAGTGAAAATTGATGAAGATTGTGGCAATAAATTAACAAAGCACATCATGAAGAATTCCAACAAGAATGCTTAAATACTTTATCAATTTTACTATTTAATAATAATAATAATAATAATAATGAAATTATAATATTATGAAATACAAACCTTGTCATGATCATAGTCATCCTCAGCGGATGTGATGAGTGTCTTCTTCTCTATTCTTGTTTCAATCACTCCATCCTTCTCCACCTTGTGCTGGAATGAAACAACATCGTGAAATGCATTTCATTCATTCATTTGTGAAAGTGAAGGCACAGGTAATTTATTTAGAAATAAATAATTGAGAAATTGTTGTAATAATGGTTTATTATTAATATTACAAATTCATTATCTAATTTCATTGCTAATCAAACTACATTTAGTAAATAACAGATAAATAACTCAACCATGCCAACAAAATAACGTCCATCGATTACATATGATCGACCCCATGACATTGACCGAGAACCAGATACACCTACCTCAGTGACCATGACCCCATCTACACCTCGGTAAGTCCTAGTGGTGGTCTTGCTGGTCGTGCTGCTGGTGTACTGACCTCCGAACTTGTCCCTGCCAGCCGCACTGCCACCCTTCATCATGAAGTGGTCCTCCTGGTATGGAGGCAGGTCTTCATCTTCGTGATCTCCATTCTATTTTAATATTTAAATAAAAAATAATAATTTCACTTTAATTTTGTAAAATGTAGAACATTTGCACACATACATTACAATTTCATATTTGCTTGCTAATTAGAAATAGATTATGTATTAATTATTCACTAGTAAGTAATTGTGAAAGTAACAGAATATAATCACATTATATTTGCATGTGACCAGGTTTAGATTAGCAATTTCACATATTAAGCAGAAATGTTAATAATTTGTTGAAATATTAAATATTAACATATTAGAACAACTCAACAAACTGAATGAACTTTTGTTAATCGAGTGTTAATCATTCGAAGGAACGAAGATGAAGTGAGAAAAATGATTAATTTAACAAAAATCAGTAAAAAGACATTTCACTGGATCTCAGAACAATTTCAAAATCGAGGTTCAATGAGACTATGCAAATATGTATTAGGCATAATAAATAAGTATTAGGCAGTCCTGAAACATCATCATCATTCATGACAATCACGGTAGCCTTTCAAGTCATTGTTATGCAAAGCAAACACAGGCTGAGCCAGAGCAATGTAGGTGTTCAGCAGGTGTAAGACACCTGTATTACTCAGAATTGAACTATGTTAATGTCTATTAAAACTCCAATCACTCAGATTATGTTCAAATGAATTTCTTAGAAACATTTGAAAGGCCCCATCACCAGCAATTAGAAAGAATCAGAACATTGAATGTCTAAATGCATGCCATTGATTTTTTAATCAGAATTTTAGACTTTAGTCACAAATTAATGCTCAGAAATTGTTAAAATTTAAAACAACAGGTACACATGTGAATCTCCAATAAAAAACCCCATGCATGATCAAGTGGTAATGACAAATCTGTTATTATGTTAAAGGTCAGGATTATTTACAGCAAAGCAAGTTCAGTTAGCTATAAATAATTTGTCAAGCATTAATTTATTATCACTCAACAACCATGTTTCCTTTTGCATTTTTTGGCTTCTCCAGCACAGGAGGTCCGGTCTTTCTGCCATTGATTGAACTTCCATCCTAATTTTAAGCGATTGGAGATTATTTTTAGAAGCTGCGCTTTGCCTTTGAGTGATTGGTCGATTGAGATAGGTTGATAACAACCCACTATCACATACCACAATTTCATTAAAATCTCAAAAATTAAAACATCTCCATTACAGCCCTCTCACAAAATTCTGCTGGAATTTAGCTATCCCAACAATGTAAGTTCTGAAAAGTTCTTACAAAACAAAATTCTTCTTAACTCGGAGAAAAAAGCAAAAACTGTAAGCTTGAATAATTCAACTAAATCAATTAAAGACTTAAACCACGTTTAACCCCTTAATTGATTTGTAAAAATTAAAGAATGGCAATATAACAACAATAGTAATAATAACATTAATAATAATTATAATAGTAATAATAATTTATGATCACTCCCACTATGTAACTATCAACGCACTCACCGTTCCATAGGGTCCTTCCAGCCCACCCCTGCTACTGGGTATGGGGTTTCCAAACTGATCGAACCTCGATTCTTGGCCTGAATATCCACCGGGTCCCAACTGACGCGAGTAACTGGCAGAAGAATAGTTCGGTCCTTGGAATGAAATGGATCCATCCTGCATGGAAAACGTGACTTGGTAGTGACATGGTTTTCAATAGATTTAAGGGTGAACCAAATAATGTGAACATGTCCATTATGGCCATTAATGTGGTGGTAATGATTATAAGATTAGATGATGTTCAACCATAATCATTAACTTAAGATAGGCTTGAAAGATAAAAAACACAAAAACATGTAATTTAATTTTTATAAAATGTTGAATATAAATTACAGCCCACACTGTAATTAAATCAGTGAGAGAATTAACCAATCTTGAAATTAATAAAAATCTCTTCAGTATGTAATCATCACTATAAACACCATCATCACCATCATCACCAGACCCTCACATATTGTTGGTCGGAAACACTCAGGTTTCTGTCATCTTCACTCGAAGGCAGGGGAACTTTGTTCTTCCTGATGCTCTTGATGTCCAGCGTGGTTGTTGTGTGCGAGTCTCCTGGCACTATCACCTCCTCCACTCTGTCAGTGCTGTAGCTCGGTCCTTTAAAAGTAAATTGAGTTTCAAACGGTCACATTGCGTTCGAACACGTGCTGCACAAGAACATGCAATATTTCTACAACAAACAACCAGGAGGTAACAATAGAACATAAAACAGGTTAAATGACTAAGTATGAACACTTAATATCAAATATCACACAAAGAGAGAGAATCAACCATTCACAAGTAACGGCTTGTTACACAAAAATAAAAAAAATTTTCGCTCGACCGAACAAACTACCGAGATGCTTTAAAACTGCAAATGAAAGCGACCTCACACCTGTAAACGAGTCTCAACAATGAAAAGACATCACCACGTACAACATTCTGAAGAACAAGCAACAAACAGTTGGAACAAAAAACTTGGAAGGAGGAATAATTTTTAAAATGTTATAAATAAATAAGGACACGCAAGGTTTGAGACATGCACTACGCATTTTGAGACGTGCATGCAACAATTGCAATGAAATCTATCTATGCTTCGTTCACTCGAGCAGCAAACACCGGCTTCAAAAGTGATGACATGAATATTCATGCTGATTAGGAATCAACCAATCAGAATTAGATCCCTTCACCAACTTCGATAAAGTGTTATAAATAAAGAAAACAAAAAGATATTATTCTGATCAACTCTTAATGACTCCTACTCAAATCTGAGGAAAAATTAAAAGCAAAAAGTAAGTCTTCAAGCTCCTTAGTGGCTGAAGATTTCAAACAAGCAACTTTGGACTTATTATCAACTATGCCATTTCCTATCATTAATATCTCTGCTTAATTATCTGCTGATAATGCTTTCTTTTGGATTTCAAGATTGGCTTGAGGTTACAACTTTCTGGATTAGAACCCAAAACCCAAACGTAAACATCACGTGACCACTGTGATTTCAGAGGGAGCTGATAAGCCACAAACGGTCGGGTGATTGGGGTGTTAAGGGACAAACCAGGTAAACAGCCAAACAGGGAACAAAACATAAACTAAAAACAATTCATCTCAGACCAACACACGTAACGTTCGTTACCATCAAAAAAATTTCTTCTTTCTAAAGTATTTCCTAGTTAAAAAAAAATTAAATTCAAGAAATTAACTCTTAAGAATCAATTTCTACTTGTTTTCATCACCTACTTCAAACATGTCATAAAATGGGGAGACAATAAATTGTTGGTATTTTGTTGTTAACTATTCTTTCATTTTAACATTTTTTAAGATAACAATTACAACAACAAATTCAAGAATAATACTTAATTAATAATATAACAATAACTGAATATTAATAAAATACCAGGTAATTAATAAATTAAATAAGGCACTAAATCATTAAAACCAGATTTCATTCTCACCGCTCGTATCGTAATTTTTCCAGTTTCCTGCATACTTGCGACTGGCAGCTCTGTCGATGGTGGGAGTTTTCCTCTCGATATGCGAAGCATCGTTTCTCGTCTGGAACTGAGTCCTGCCTGAGTACCTGAACTTTGACCCGAACAAGGGGAACACGGCTCTCTTCGGAGACTCTGCCTCCTTCAGTCTAACGAAGGTTGTTATAAATGTGAGTAAACACTGACAATAGCAACAATAACAGGAGTATTATCAACAACTTTGTTGCTAGCTTATGTTTACATTGTGTATGTGTTGCCTAGCAACATCAGCAACTAATCCAACTAACACTAACAATAAACAGCTTAAAGTCCTTGAATTACCTGAAGAAAGAATGTTGTTCAACAGCCACCTTCCACAGTCTCTTAGCCATCGTGTAGTTGGCCAGCTTGTATGTCAGATTGGTGGCTTGCTTTTCATTCTATCGATTGATGAAGTGGATCAATTGAATAAATTAATTGATTAAGAAAATTGTAATCAATAACTGAAGTTTGTATCTGTTGTAAATGTTGAGAAAAATGTTGATTACTTAGAAGTGCTAGCCAATGCAGCCTGCCAGACTAAACAAGCCTTTAGTTTGATTATCTTAACAAAAGCTTTTATTTATATACTAATCAAATAAGTTTATGCTTAAGTATCTAAAGTTATAAAATTACAGTGCTGTAATTATAAATCAACATTATCATCACCTTAGCACTGATATTATGTGATGCCATTTAAAAAAAAGTACAAGATAATTTAAAATAACATAATAAGAATTTAATAAGAACAACAGCAATTAATTAATAAAAATTAATAATAATAATAATAATAATAATAATAATGTAAGAAAATATGATTCCACTGGACAAGTTTCAGATATCTGACCTCTCCTGGTCTGTTCTTGATGTAGAAGAAGTTGCGCTTGTATGCAAATTTCAGTATCTTTGCCCACGGAAACCTGTGGATTCTCAGTTTCTCCTTGTAAATGCTGAGACCAGCTGAACTTACTCCAACCATCACGTCGTAATCGTCCTTGTCCTGAGGTATTTGGAGTCTCAAGTCAATGCCATTAATAACGATAATATTTATTAGCACAATGTGTTATTTAATATGATCACAAAGGATGCCATCCATCCCTGTAACAATACAAAGTGTGTAAGGACAGAAAGTGCCATGTCCTGAGAGAGCTTTGTGGCTGTGCAATGTCAGAATTAACATTACTCTTGTGACTTAATCTTAGATTTGTTTTATATATTATTTGCTTTCCCTCAACAAAATAGATATTAAAATTCGAAATAAATTTCTAGCACAAATTTACAATGACCTATGAAACTCGGAATGACATGATAGACTGATTAGACAGACCAATGACCTTATAATTGCCATTTCAACCAACCTTGGCTCTGTGCAGGTCAACTCCATAGAGTGCCATCAACTTGGCATTGTCCAGATAGGTCAACTCTGCATCAGCAGGGGTCAGTCCTCTGAAACAATGAAAGCAACATTATATTATATAGCAACGATATTATTATCAATGAACTCAAATAAAAACGGCAATAATAACTAGATAGTGATAATTAACTTAAACAATTACTTATGTTATTCTGAAAAGCTTTTATAAATCACAAAAGGTTTATATTTGCTAGTAACACGTTGTTACTTCCATTGCATGTAATAATTTATTAATTGTTATTAATTGTCAACACATATTTTTTTAAACCAACAACTTTTAGCATACAAAGTGCACAGACAATTCATTAGCGATGCTCATGCACAAACCCACCACAACAAAGCCAAGAACACATCCATCACAAAGTTCCAAATTAATATGCTCCAATAAATTCTAGGCTTCTCTTCTTCTGCAAGTACATTTAGCAATGCCATCCAGCCCTAATGTTGGAAGAAATATTGAGTTGGAATCCAGGATTAGGATTGCATCTACGCAGTAATGCCTCCCCAAAGAAATGTTTCTAATAAATATTCCGAGCAAATATGCGAAGAATGGAAAGTTTTTGAAGCTGCGCTAATTTTACATTTGTCAACATTTTGATGTCAAGAATGACATCGAGGAGGACTGCTTATGAATGGAACTCAACAGGACCGTTGATGTCATTGGGAAAGGAAATTGTTTCTTGACATTTTACTTCAGCTGGATGACTATCAATTCATTATTATTGCCCTCACTTTTAATAAATTCCTTTTTGATTATAGTTATAATGTTTTGTTTTCATCAGATAAAAATATTTTGTAGATATTCACACTAAATATTTACGTAAATTCTAATTATTTAAATAATTTTAAAAGCAATTTTTTAATGAAAGGTACTAATGTTATCTGCTGCAGTTAACACAAGAACATTACCAGGAATGTTATTGGAGTTAAAAGAATACAAATGAAATTATAATTACTATTACTATTATTACTATGATTCTTGTTATTATCATTATTATTTTCATCCGTGAAGATATTCAAACAGGCTCCAGATAAAGATCTTATCTCCTGAAGCATTCCAGAAAAACTTCCATGCGTGACATTAAAAGTTGCAAGACCAGCAGCCCTTAAACCATCTGTTTTGAATTTCAAACAGGTTTAATTAAAACACATTTTCAATCAATTCAACTTTTTATGGTGCACATTGTTGTATCTAAATTGTCAGAACCAATGGTCAGACACAACAGTTACCTCCCATAAGGACTCATCATGACTAATCATCAACATCATCCAGTTATTAAAAGGACATTCACTTTATATTCATATTCCCACCAACAAACACACGTACACAGAGTCTCAAAGAAAATGCTGGAAACAATTAAACGAAACAATCTCAAGCTCTATCCTGAAATACTTTGCCTCAAACAATTGAAGAGATAAACAGAAAAATTGATTGATAGATGGAGGAATGAATGAGTGAGATAAGGCAGACAAATTTATCAATGATGGATAAATACCTGTGAGTCTTGTGGAGTTCGCAAATCTTCTCCAGCATCTCGTCAGACTGGTTTGGGGCATAGGGCGCTGACTCCTTGAGGTACTGAATGCCCATACCCAGCTCTTCGGCATCATAGTCCCCAAACTCTGACTGTGCGGCCAGTGAACCGAGGAGACAGTGGGTCATAAAGGAGCAAGGAAGTCTAAAATTTATTTTTTTCAATAATTAATTCATTTAATCGCCACTGGGGCAAAATAGGTGATAATACTTTTTCCCTACTAATTATTATTTTTATTATAAGTGTAGCTATTATTATTGCTATTATTAATAAATATCAAAGTTAATAGTTAATAGATGAAGACCAGTTAATGGGCGTACTCACTTTCCTGTGTAAACATCTGTTCTCACTTGCAGGAACAGTTGGTACCTGCAGAATGGATGACATAGGATGAGTGACACATTTAGGCATTAGAATTGCAATCAAAAGTCATTTGCTAATTATTATTAGCACTGGCATTTATTGATTCAATAGTAATCATATAATAATAATAATAATATACAATAACAGTTAGAGTGATGATAAAACATACATTCTACTTCATGTTACTTCAATAAAATATTGAAATCAGAGAGCAAGAGTTAAAAGACATCACATTTCTTAGTGTGGACTCAAAACAAATGTCCTTTTAGCTAAAAAAGATTACATTTATACACCGTAATCTGCCTTATCACCTGTAAGCTGCCTTATCACCGGCTTTACAAATAGAAGATAAACACAAACCAATGAAATTAACCAAGTTGATAATCCACAAATCAGGTATTACTAAGTTTCAAGTGCTAAAGGGTCATTTTATTATGGTTTGCATTGGTTTGAGTTGGTGACTAAAAATAATGTTTATGCTGATGAATAAACTGGTTGAATATCCGGAAATTCTATAGTACGTATCAATAACTTGATAGGTTGGCAACTATGGGCCTCATTCTCTGGGAAACTTGTAAATAAACAGACATCCCACACACAGTCTCTCCTATTGTATCAGTTCCTATCTCTACACTTCAGCCCGACAAAGCACCAACCATACAACATCCACTATTAATCCACACACACATACACACACACACACAAGACTTCTGCAAGCAATATGGTGGTCTATAGGCAATTAAGATGTTTGTTAATATTTCTTTGTCTCTGTTTTGGAGTGCAAATGAGTCGCGTAGAAATATTAATATAGAGATAGAGGTGGAATCTACGTGCAAATCAATCTACTGACGTCGGAGTAGCGTAAAGAAGTCCGCTAAAAACATTTTCAAAATAACAACCTTACAGTCTCAAAGCAGGCACATATGAAAACAGAGAGAGTACTGAACGATACGAGTACATAAGTACAAATCTTATTCAGTGTTGTTTATAACAAGATCGTGCATGTAGAGATAAACATGTTTGATTGTGAGATACAAACAGTAGCAGCAGACAGTATAAAAATCACCAACCTGGTTATATCCTCGGCCATGTGCTGAGGCTCTGGAGGATAAAACTTCACCTCGAATTTAAAGTCCCATGAGTTTCCTGCATTGTCATATAAATCTTAATTAAACATGGAATAAATGTGACAAGAAATCTTAATTAAACATGGAATAAATGTGACAAGATCTTGGCAGCGACGACGACGACGATGATTATGAGAAAAAGCTGTGACCTGGGTTTTGGATGGGGTTACAATTTCGTTCTCATCACTAATCAAGGTTTCATCCATCCAGCCATCCATATAATCACGTGATAAGGACCAGTACAACCAAAAATCATTTGTCTATGATGTCAGCATGATGACGTAATACGTAATTCATACGTAATTCCACTTGAAAACCACCACGAATATTTCAAACTCACATTCAATGAAGCAAACATAAAACATTGATCACGAAAACATGCAATAAATCAGATCAGCTGAGAGGGATTATTAGCATTCGGGAGGCTCAATTTAAAACACTGGCAAGAAAAACATTCTTCCACTGGAGGCAGTAATTGTATGCAGGGATTGATTGATTGATGGATGGGTGGATGGATAGATGGATGATGAATGGATGGAGAGTTTGATTGTGAGAGATAGGCATTTAAAGAACTGTTAGAAAATAAATGGGCGAATGAATGATTAAATATAATGACGAACGAACGAACGAACGAATGGCTGAAATCCAGACTGTTTATGAAACGATATAACGTCAGAACAGATGGTGAAGAAGACGACGATGAGGAATGTCAACTTTAGATGACTGCCTGAGTGAGATGCACATGAGAAACAAATCTGAATGGGTTAGTAGCTAAGTAGAGGAGGCAGCTTCCATGTGAAGAGAGCCAGCTCAAAACGGCCAAAAACTTAACAGTAACGTAATCTTGTTGATGACTACGACGACGATGATGATGATGATCATCATGGTGATGAAAATGATGATGACGATGGTGATTACGATGATAATAATGATGATGATGATGGTTATTACTATTATTGTTATTGTTACTATATTAAGACTCATCAATGGTGATCATGAGACATGATCGAGATTATTAAATGTCACTTGCTACAACGATGATGCAGTAATGGGTGATGCACAGCTGATTACAACAGGGATGGAAGTTACAACGGTGACTGAATGCTGAGGAAACAAAATGATGACAAACAAAACAATCCATTCAAAGTCACCTTTCAATTGCTTGCTGATCTTTTTCTCGTGGTTGATCCAGAACTGGAATAAGTTCATAAGAAATAAAAGAATAATAACAATATAATTCTAATAAGATGGAATTAAATAGTTACTTAGTTAATAATATTAATAATTACTATTTCATTACATGAAATAAATTTGTGTCTTAAAAGTCAATCAAGAGCAACAAAATCATTAATTCAAGTCATTCATTGTGGCGCATTACAATGAGGCTGGTAAATCCTCATAGTTAATTCTACAACCACTGCACTCTGGAAAACCACGCATCATTATCACGTGCTCAATAACCATGGAAATTCAGACAAAACAAAACAAAGGCAATACCACAACAAGGCATTCCAAACTAGCATCCTATTATTTTTTTTTAATTCCTAAAACGAAATCACAAAATTCTGTCACAGGATGTCAACATTATCAAGGGTCCAGAAGTTAGAAATTATTGCTAGCTGAGATAATGTTATTGTTATTGTTATTATCATTATTATTAATATTGCCATTGATATCATAACCACTATCATTATTATCATTCTTTGAATGATCCTTACGTGTAAACCCACTCAACTTACTCACTCATTTGCCCATCAACCCACTCAGTCACTATTCATTGATTCACACAACTCTGAGCATTTCATACACTCAAGATTCAGTCTGAGAACAATTCACCATGCAGGTCATTCACATGCACCAACGCATGGCATAGATCACGCAGAGTCCTTGAGTGAGCACTTGACGACAACATAGCAGTACAACACCACCAACAACAATAACAACATAAACAACAAAATACAGAGAGTAATCTCAAGTTAATGACTCACCCTAGCATCATTGACCATGTAGGAGCAGGAGAAGTAATCCTTCTCCAGTAGTTGCAGCGATTCACAAGCCTTATCGACCAGGTCTTGACCCTTGGCAGATTTCTGAGGTCAAAGGTTAAGCAAAGATTAGGGTTGGAAAGAATTTAAAAGAAGATGCACCTCACAGCGCGTGATTCACAATGGCATGGTTACTATGATGATGATGATGATGATGATGATGACGATGATGAGGGTGATGATTATGGTAATGATTACTGCATGGGTAAAATCCAGCTGATATTGTAATGCGCTGAAATTGGCTCATTAGAAAGTCGTGCTGAGTAAAAAATTTAATTTATAAGATTAAAAAGTTAAAGAGCAGCTAAGTTGAATTCAAGTGTTTCATAATCACAATGGCAATGAACTGAATTTTAAGCAGTTACCATCAAAATAAGAAATGGTGCCACATTAATGATAGAGATAATATTCATACATGGAGATAATAACAATAATAAGTTGGTGGCGAATTTATTATGTGAATCTATATATGTAAATGAGAATCTTTTGAGTCTTAAAAGATGATTGAGTCAGCAGAACAACATTCTGACAAGTCAGCTTTAAATGCAAGAACAGATCATCGGATCTTGATAAACGAACACATCAACACAACACTACAACAGCACCTAACAGACACATCCCCTCCCCAAACCTTTACCATCACTCACTGGGAGTTCGAAGTCAACACTGTGTCCGTCGAGCATGACGACGCTGCACACAACGTTTCCAGTACTGGTGTAACGGGGACCTTTCTTGGCCTTGCCAGACTGGGAGGGACTGGTCTTTTTGGCATCACCTCTGTCCATAGCCGAAGTATCACCAGCTTCGCTCAGGAGACCTTCGTTAGAAGTCGGTGTGTCCTGCAATCAGATAGATGTTCATGGATTGAATTCCTTGCTGTCAGCGGTTGAAATTCCACTCCGATAATGAGTTACATGCATGTTGCAATGCGGAAGAGCGAGCATGCTTTGAATGATGGTTTATCCTTCCGATAAACCAGATGAATGAATGAATGGATGGATGCACGGGTGAATGAATACATGGATGACGGAAGATGTGAGAAGATTTTATCAAAGTTACGTTAATAAACAGCGCCAGCCTAGACTGGATGGGTGGGTATTCAGGGGAGCAAATGGACGGAAACACTTTAAATCGACGTCAATAAATAACATCATCGCTCAAGCTATCGCACCATTCCTTGAGTGAAGTATTCATCCTTACCGATAACAGCAGCCGTAATTATGAGTTGACAAAGCCTTATTCAACAAAGAACATTACGACTATCCGAATGTTAGCAGTAATGTGTTAAAATGTTAAAATGTCAATATGCTAATTAGTTAGTTGCATAACAACCTATTGGAAAGAAGTATCACTTCCTTGAAGCATTGGTGTTTAAAGCAACTTGTCACGATTGCAACATTTATTACCACCGCAATTTAAATCATTAACGCTTAATGCTAGCATCGATAAAACCTGCCCCTGTCGCATTACTACTTCAAAGGGAATGAATGGATAAGCAGGAAGATTAGGCTAGTCTTTCAAATGATACGCATTCCAAATCAACATGATGTCATGGAGATTGTAGTCAATTTCTATCGAGTATTCAAATAATCGACTCAATGAAAAGGTTAAAATTCAACTATATTCTCGTAAGAATCTCGCAATATTCGTCATCGAATCGCCTCGAAGACATAACAATTTCTCTAGGTTATTCCGCTGTCATCGTCATAATCATTACCACGATCATCGTCGTCGACGTCGCCATCATCATCATCATCATGTCTAGGAATCGCCTCGGTCTTTTCGAATCCGTTTCCACAATAAACAAACTATGTCAAACGAGATGAAAACACTGCAAAGAACTCAATACAAAACAAAGAAACATGACGTCAACTTTGTAGCTATATTTAGTCCAGGCCTGACCGAAGCATCGGCCAATGGGAGAGCGGATCGATCGGTGGTCATAATCATCACAAGAATAACAATCATCACGCCGATAAGAGAGAGCAAAAATGCTAATGAGGTGGCGTAAAATAACCCAATTATTCACATATCTCCTAGATTCGGACGGCTAATTAATATTCAATGTCCATCACAGCCGACGGCCGATTAAGAGCTGGCAGCTATAACTGACCCCTGACCTTACCAAAGATGACTCATGATCATTTTTGAATGAATAGAGTTCACGAGACAGAGAGAGAGATAACAATTAATTAATCAATTATTCAACAGGACTATCTTATCGGCCCAGTTCAAATTGGAATAATATCGTAAAGAAGCAAAATAAAAATACGAAATATTTTAGCAACATTCCCTTATTGGCATTAAACGATCAATTTATTAAATTATTAAAATAACACAATTAATAATACAACAACACCTTAACTGGAACTTGAAAATCGTTCGAATTGAAAATAAAATAATTGAATGCCAACCTGTTCAGCTCTTCTGCCCAACGTGTTTTGACTCACTGCCATGTTCTAAATAAAGCGATCTTCCTCTCTGTATCTGCAATGATCGTATCGGGGATGCGCGTTAGACCGAAAACTATTATCATCATCATCATCGCCATCATCGCCTTTCATCATTCTATTTATCGTCATTAAAATTATCATTGTTACATCATTGACGTCACTTGACGAGATGTAATCGCATTAACAGGTGATTGAATTTAATAATTAGCACCAAGCATTATTAATCAGCACACAACGTTTTCTTGTAACTCTTGTTTGTCGAAGTGAAGTCAAAAACATAAACATTTCGGACGTCATTAACAGATGTTATTGTCATTACCTATTATTAAAAAATGTTATTGCGTAATCCATTAAGAACCAAACTTTAAATTACACTTTTCAGAGCTATTTTAGGCGAGCAGGTAAACGCAGGTGACGCTATTTATAGCTTTAGGAAATCACCGATTTAATCGTACATTAAAGGAAAATGATGACAAAATAAGTGCAAACATTATCACATTACAAATTGATACAAAATTACATCAAAATGACAGAACCAATTGAGGGTTATTTCATGTAATTGCATTTCATCGAGCAGCCTCGACGTTCTCAGTATCACCAGGTTCACCATAATCATCGTCATCATCATCAAGCCCACCTACTCATCCTCATCATCATCAAGTTCACCCAATTCATCATCATCATCGTCATCACTACGAATATCCAGTCATTTATCACTCTCAGATCAACAGATCGAACTTTGTAACTCTGAGCTTCAGTTGATGTCGACGACAAATCAATGGTAATGATGGAGGCATTAACACACACAACAGGCACTTATAAAGAAATATTTCCGGACATAAAAACAAATTCATGACATTTTTAACTTCTCTTTTTAACAATTGGTTGCCATAGGTAACGATTTATTTGAACGTCAAAATCGCATTGGCCTGTGAAGGCAAGCATAATTATATTATAAGCGCAGGCGATTAAAATTCACTTGTTTGCTCTTCAAACACTCGACATTCGAATTCCTTGCCTGTGATGTTGGCCTGAATCGTCACCTCTTAACCGCCGAATGAATGACTGCCTTGTTGAACTTATCCCGGCCAACGAGACTTTCCGCTAAGACAAACACTTTCTCTTGACTTAAGTAAGTTTCTTGATTATTTTCGCAAGAGTTTATTAGCGATCAGTGGTTAGTCATATTTCAACGTAGCTCAGATCGGCGCATCTAAAGACGCAATTAAGGGGACCATTATTAGTCTAACAAGAGTGGATTTATAAGATGCTTAATTGCCGAGAATGGAACCAAAACACTCGGTAATTGTTCACGTTCAGGATGAGCTGAGATCTAAACTATTAATTACATTCAGCTTCGATTTGCCGTCAGTTGCAGTTACCATGTCAACAAATGAACAAAATTAAACTACTTTTTGCAGTGACCATTGAAATTGTGTCAATCAAGAAAGCCAATCTTCCTCAACTTTTGAGTTCACATTAACACCTATGAAAAAATTGGGGCACCGTGTTTTTGAACTTTTTTTTAGCACCTTATTGAACTAATATAAATGCTTCATCCCCAATCACACCAGTACGTAATGTTGAAATTTTATGTCATATTTGCTATTTAATTCCACTTATGTGCAAGCTGTGACTTTATTGATCCAGAGAAGTTCCATAATTTATTGATAACCAGCAGTGAAAATGGGTAAGAAAAGCCACTTAAAAGGAATCCAGACAATGCTAAATGACTCTAAGGCATTTAGAACCAACAATTCCAATCTGAATATTTGCACAGTTAATAAAATGCATAAATGCAGATGGTCGTCCAATGGAATGTCTAACCTAAAAAATCCTAGCAACATAATTATCACCTCTTCATGATTTGTTGCCATTTAAATCACTGGTTCAATCATAAAATGAAAAAAATAAAATAATATATCCTAATTTAATCTATCTAAAGATATAATTACTAACCTCTAGTAAGCAATCACACACACCTGTACACAACAAACAAAATTCAGAGAAGCCTTAAAAGCCTGGGTTGTTATTCAGGCACTTGCATCCTGAACTATTCTTTAAGAAGCAACCCACCTAACAAGACCTAGTGTCAAAAGACTTATTCATGCCTGCTCGATATTCACCATTTCAACTTGATCCTGGTTATGCTCAAGTCCTACTAAGGGATTTCATTCATCATTAAAGGATCAAGCTGTACCTTTTATTTAAATTAGCAATTGCAGTTGTAATGGCTTGAAATATTTTTTTTTTTACAAAAATTATAAATGTGTGTTAGATGCATTCTTTAGGTTAGCATTTTAAAACACTAATAATAACTTTAAAAAAATGCATAAAACAGTGATTTAACATAACATGGATATAAATCACTAGAAGAAAAAAATTACAATAATGGATAATGACTCCAATGATATCCTGGCAATTTTGTAAACATTTCAAACAATACTTCAAACAAACATTTCAGTCCCTGAATGATGTGTAATGTAATTGTCGTTTTGGAATAAACATTGGCTTAAAAAAATGTTTGCCATAAAACATTCAGCAAAATATTTTCACATTTGTGAAACCTAAAACTAGTGCCAGACAAATTCTTATTATCATTATGGATCAGGTTACCTTGCTGTAATTTACAGCATCAAAATTAAAACAAGTTTTTATATCAACTTTTTGTAAACTAAATTTTTCATGATATCAAGCTAAATTTCAAATGGTTGATTTCAATACATTTTAACTAAGACAATGAGAACTTAGCATAATATTATAAAATGTGTTGCAAACAACTTTCAGGCTACAAAGTGAAATAATAAAAACAGCTTAATATAAATAATATGACAAAACAAATACCTTTCCATAATCAATTATTATAACATCTTTTTATAATCTCATAAGTTATATATATTTTTATTCAATTCAAAACTCAAACAGTTATAAATATTCACATTAAAACGTCGAAGGCGATTTATGCTGGGACTTAAAACGCGGCCTAAATTTCAACAGAGTACAATTTACAGAGCAAGAAAAATGCAAATAAAAAACAAAAATTAAATTTTCAGGTAATATTGTAAGGAACTTCAATGAGATAAACAATCTGTGCAAATCGCTCACCTTCCTTTAAAATCGTACAATTCGTAGACAATTTCAAGAGCGGCCCACGACAGACTAGCCTTATTTTTTGCGCTTGTCCTCACCTGTAGCGGATGTCGTCTTAAAAACTTGCAAGTGTTCCATTACCTAATTAAAACTAACAATTAAAAATATAGTTAACAACTAAAAGTTGGAAATTATTTATTTATGAATTAAAAAAGCGATAGTTGTTATACGAGTTGATTAATGAAAGTAATGTTAAAACTATTAAAGCAAGTAAATGCTACAATAGTTAAAACTTTAAAAATAGAAATTATTTATCAAATTTAGTAAGATGTCATAAATTAAAACGCAAAATCCATTTTTAATAGTATGATGTGTCAGTTGGATTGTTATGTGTACATTTAGATTTCGGAAAAACGGCTTGATGCTTTATTTACCTGTATTATGCTATATATTTTTTGTATAGAATATAAGGCATCAATATGAGTGTAAATAGAGGCGTTGCAACTTTTCTTGTTGTCAGTTTAATGTGCTGGGAAAAAATTTGGTGCTTTGAAAGTCTTCTTGATAATGATTTATACAGCATCAGTTGGAAAGGACCTGTGAATTTACCAGATGATGACGATGACACAAAGGTAAATCAATTGTTTTGGTTTTTATTCAGTTTTTGATCATTGTTATTATATATTTAATCTCATCAAATTACCTCATGCCTCATTTAAATCAGAATTGCAAATTGACCAAAGTTAAATTTTTGTTTTATTACTTATTTTGTAGCCATTAAGTCAAGATTCTGTAATTATAATGACAAACAACAATGAAAAGTACCAGTGCATCTTACCTGTTGTTGACATCAAGACTCGTTCAAAGGTAAACAAATTGAATGCATTAAATAATTTTGCATCTTCTGTAAAGAGCATTAACTTATTTTCAGTTCCAAGAGTCAATCTCATCGGCCAAGTTGGAACTAGAGTTTCTGCGAGGCATGTTAGATTCAAAAAACTGTGATTATAGGGTAATTTTTATTTTCAGTTCAAATTATTTTCACGTTCAATTTTAGTTAATCATATTAATTTTTATGAGACAATCATTTTATATGAGATTTATAATTTGATAAATTATCTCACATAATTTAATCCTAGTTGATTATAACAATTACAGTAGTCAGATTTAAAATAAGTTTATCAATTAAATTCTTAAAGTGCTTTTGGTACAAGTGTTACTGAATACATATACATTTCATCTTTTCAGTTAGAAATTTATTGGACTTATGAGTTTTGTCATGGCAGGCACATTCGACAGTACCATGAAGAAAAGGGAGCCGGAAATGTACTTAATTTAATTTATGTTAACTTGTAATAGTAATGTAATATTTGTGATGTAGTAATGAATGGTGTTGTTGGAAAAAACATTCTTGAGATGAATTTATTGTTGATATCATCTTCAAAAAATCATTTTTGCACTCAACAAGTTGACATTTTAATTAATTTTAATCAGAAGTTGATTCCAGAGAATAAGTATTGAAAATGTAACAAATGTAAAATTATTTGTACGTGTTTTGCAACAGCTGCCTGTGGTACAAGAATATTACCTGGGTAGATACAACGGGGAGCAATTCAATCAAGGTGAGATTTTTAATCAGGAGTTTGAATGTGTTCATTTTAAATTGAACAAGTTCATGCATAATTAGATATGTGAAAACCAATAAAAGTACTCATAATTAATTACCATCACCAAATTACCTAGCATCATTAATAAATTGAAATTATGATGTAGCTCAACTACTAGTTTGTTGATACAAAGGCACTGTTCACAAATTGAATAATAATTAATGATATAGTACATTTTAAAATCATTACTTACCATAACAAATTATATTATGCTCAATGAATCATCAGCTGACTAATTAATTAAGTAATTAAATAATTAATTAATTCATCTGTCAGATCTGAATGCTGCAAAGGAAAAGAGGAACCAAGACTCAGAGTCTCACCCTCCGATTGTGGTTGGTGAACTTCCATTATTTGTTCACAAGATTAATGTTTTACTTATTCATAATTATCGCACTCCACAAATTATTCTTTTTAAATTGCTGACAGATGTTGTTGTTGCACGAGATAGAATAGTTCTGCTGAAGTAAAATCTTGCACGACAAGTTACATGCTAGAGGCGCATAATTTTAAATGTTAAAAATCTTATTTTAGTTAATATCATTTAGACCTGCATGTCAATAAATTCAAACATCTATAGATGTCCCAGTCATAACACATCACCCATTCACCTTAAAAATAACTAAACTCATTCCGTTTTATGCACTCCATCAGAAAGTTGATGGGATGGACCTGCCTTACTATGAGGTCATTTACGACTCGGGAACGAACTGCGACCTCACCGACATTCCACGAAGGTCGAGAGTGCTCTACGTCTGCTACCCCGAGAGCAAGGGTGAAATCTACGAGTTGAAGGAAACGTCGACCTGCGAATACGAAATTGTTATCCTCACGAGTGCCTTGTGTCAGCATCCCAGCTACGGGTGAGTGGGTGCTTTCGATGGCCTGTTAGCATTGAGTCAAACCACTAATTGGTCGATGGCAATGGTGTTAGTTTAATTATTATTGATTATGATTATTATTATTATTATTATTATTTATTAATGTTAGAATATTATATGTTATTGAATTTCTCAAAATATTGTTATCGCATACTTGTACTGCAATACACAACATCATTTATTTATTAAAACTGCATTTGTTTTGTTTTTTCTAAATCCAAAGTCCAAGAAAAGATCCCGTCCACATCATCGACTGCCATTCCATCGAAGATGCACCAAGACGACCTTTGAGCCTGGAGGCTTTTGAACTTCAAAGCACCATGGGTGGATACCAGGAGGTATATTGTTCATTAAGACAGTTAAGATGATGAAGCCGGTGATGTTGATGGCGACGGTGATGGCATTGATGATGATGATGATGATGATGACGGTGACAATAACGGTCTAATTTATGAAGATGTGCATCAGTAAATTTCACCACCATTTGACTTTCATGATGGTGTTAGTTGTTGCAATTAGTTTTAATCAGCAGGAGATCTCCGATGCCATCCGGGACGTGGTCAACTCGTACATCAAAGAGGCACGTTGACTTTTTGAGTGCTTTTGCAGCCGACGCGAAAACTTTGTAGCATCATTTGTAGTGAATTTTTGAGAAGTTGGCAAAAATGATAAATAATAAAATCAATTACCAAATGAACGATCACATCACGAACTGAACTGAATTGATTTATGCATACTTATTTACTTATTTATTTATTTATCAAGATTCGTTTGATCCTTCAATCCAACCAGGAGAAAGGAAAGCTGAAGGCAGTGGAGAATGAACCTAAACCGGAGCCCAAAGGTGATTTGCGACAAGCAACCTCGAGTGAAACGCATTTCAAGGGGCAGCCGTCGGCCAGGCAGGTCATCGCTGACTTTTTCAAAGGGGACTACTGCATCCAAGGGGTTGGTATTTTGCAATAATTAAAACAATAATTATTCACATTGTGAATTACAATTAATTAATTAACCAATATCACATCATTGATAAATTAATAACACATTCACAGCATCAAGGTATTAAATAATAATAATAATAATTACTGTTGTGTCCGCATGAATATTGTGGATTACTTTTAGTTGCGACTTGACCTCGAGTTGTTTACGTTTCGAGTTGAGGTTGCCGCGCGTTTCAGTTCTAATAAAGTTGTTTCGTCTTATTACATTTAGTGTTATCTCTCCAACATTCAATATACAAATACAACAATTACCATGATGTCAATTAGTTGGCATAACAGCATCAGCTATTAATTGAAAACAATTGACCGTTTGTTGCCACCAGGGATCGGGTTGGTGGAGGCACGAGTTTTGCTTCGGGAAATTCATTCGTCAGTTTCACGAGGTGAGGATGCTTTCGAGAGTTCAAAATGTTACTTATTGGTTTGCATGCTGCCCTTGTCCAACGTCGACGGATGATGTTAATGATTAAAAAATAACAAAGATAATAAAAATAATAATTAATAATAACAACAATAATGATACTAAATACTTACTTAATAATAATTAATAATATAATATTAATAACAAACATCCTAGGACCACAAAGGGCGCAGCACGATCATCCTCGGCGTGTGGGAGGAAGAGAAGCACGTGGAGTGGCTGCAGAAGAATCCTTCAAAAAAGCCAAAACCTCTCGAACAGAGAAAGTAAGGAACTCCTCTGAACTGATTACCACATAGTGTCACGTCAAACGTTTTGTTGAGTTGAATGTCTTTAAATGATATTTTGATGATTTTAATGTTTAATTATGAAGTTGATGAAGATGATGAAGTTAATAATAATAATAATAATGAGCTACTTTCAGATGCAACATTTTTGCCATTCACATATTTTTGAATGTAATATTTAAACAGTCCGGTAGTTTGAAAATAAATAATACTTTGAATTTTAAATCTGCAGATCAGTAACAAACTTCTACAGTAATGGAGCAGTTTGCCATGAGACTGGCAAGCCCAGGAGTGTTGAAGTGAGATTCAAGTGAGCTCTGAATTTTGTGTTTCTTCTTGATGATGGCAACCAAGTCAGTCAGAAAATCTTAGCATTTCATAAGCAGTTGTTGGGCTCGTAGCCTCTCATGTTTTTTCTCATCTGCCTAATCAATACATTCCTCGGAGTGAGTCCAAAACAAGCTTGTTCTTCTCAACCCTATCCTCAATAGCACAGACTGCCTGAAGCAATTGCAATTGGTTTCCGATTCGTTGTCGCATCACCTTCGAAACCCTCACGACACATATCACACTCTAGTGACATCCATTATTATTATTATTATTATTATTATTATTATTGTTATTGTTATTGTTAGTGTTATTGTTATTGTTATTGTTATTGTTATTATTATTATTATTATTATTATTAATCTACAACGAAATGAACAATGACTGATTAATTATCAGATAATTCTTTATTGATTGCAGCTGCTTGGTGCAGCCAGAATCATCTGGTGCCATTTCCCTCTACCTGATTGAGAATGTGCTCTGCGAGTACAAGCTCATTGTAAGTTGATCTTACAAAAGTAAAATCTAAGCAAACTTAAACTTATACAAAAAAAGGATATTGGGATGCAGATAAAAATAAGTTTACAGATGATTACAACTAATGATCTTTTATAGGATTCCTAAACATTTAGTTTTCATATTCCCTCTTAACAATAACTTAATAATAAATTGTTATTTCAGAAATTTTAATAAAAGAAAATTTTTATTTCACTTATTATTTCAAAGGTGGAAGCTCCCCTGTTTTGTGATGTCATTCAAAAAGCTGATAACAATGGTGTCTTCCAATTGGATCTCTGAAAGTAACGAAGAAAAGTGTTCAATCTTCTGTCGGGTCCATTAACATCTCCCGTTTGTTCACGTCACCTGCTCAAATAACCAACCAAAATAATTCATACATTCAGGACATGTCTTAATGTATCATATTATGTTGGTAATGTCATTTATCGTTCTTCATTCGTTCGTTATTGGAATTGTAATCTTATTTATTTCTAAACTTCCCTTCTTCAGTGGAACAATGTTACCAAGTGATCCTTCCCAAGAATGATTTTAAAAAAAAATTATAATCATCTTTTGTAAATAAATAATTAAAAACCTAAATTTATTTATTGGAAATTCCTCCAAACGCAACCTCGCATCATGCGAGCCTGATCTTCACGGATCACTTCAATCTCAGGCGAGCAATCCAGACCAATGTAGCAAGACTTTACAATATAATTTCTTGGAATTGGATTTTTAACAAATTACATTAACCTGATTGGGAAGGGTGATATTTGTTAATGCGTGATTTGATTTGCCCTGCTTGAAATGATTTGAAGCTGCCTAATCTCAGGATTACATTTCTTGAGATGTTAATTTTTCGACACCTGACAATTTATAATTTCAAAGGCGTGCCTTGTAGACATTTTGAAAATACACAGAATAAACCAATGTTGAATTGATTTCCAAATTATGTTCTTACATTTTTACTCTGATAAACATATTATTATTATTATTATTATTATTATTATTACTGAACAATGCACACCAGTTTGGCTGAAATTGAGGTTCTTCGAGCAGCTAAAAGAGTTCAAGGCACTTTTGAGTGTGGCTATTATCTCATAATGGCAAATCTAGCTGACCTTTGGTTAATTGAATATGTTGACACCTCATGGTCATTACACCTACTTTTTAACTCAAACCAGCTTCAACATGCTTCATCGTACTGAAGATTTGAAATTTTATTAGGTTGGTGATGTTGTACCTAATGGAAAGTTTGAGCATAGTACAATGCAAAAGCTCAGAATCAAAAGCATTAAAAGTTACAATTTGATGCTCATACGTTATTAGTTAATTATATAATTGGTTATGGCCGCAAAAGAACATTCCTTTGCCCTAACTTGTTAACTTCATCAGCATTTTTTGGATTAAATATTCTTAGGAGAGTGCAAAAAAGAAATTAAATTATTAAACTAAGTATTGACACATTTTAATTATGTATGATTAGTAGATGCATGATGTGAAGCTGAAAATTAGTAAAATCAACTTAAAAGTTTCACTTCCATTTGTTGGTCTATCACTTATCTTGTTTGATGCTGTCTGTGCTGGTTGGCACCAACAATAACTCGTTTTTTCTAATCATTAAGCAAATAATTAAAAATTGAAATTAATTCAATAAACTTGACAATGAACTATTCGATTACTTGTAAGTAAAACAAATAAATATAAATAATTTTAATAATATTCTTAATTTGCCCATTGGAGGATTTCTAATTGATCAGCAACAATTATGTGTTATGAGCAGTTTTACATCCTATTTAGATATAATGTGGTTTGTGACATAAGAAGGTAGAATTAAATAATAAATAAATAATTGTTATCAGTACTTCAGATTTTGTGAGAATATTTTAATAAAGTTGAAAACTTATCATGTGGTAATGATGAATATTATGACGATGATGATGATGACAATGAATATAAGTAGTGGGACAGCTGTTCTTCGTTCAAAATCTGCATCCTTATTGCACCGATAAGAATTTCAAGGATGGCGGGAGGTGAGCTTTAAAACATTTCATAAATTAGTATTGCTTTATTTAATTAATATTTCATAAAATAGTAGCCATTGCTTTATTTCAATAATATTTGATAAAACAGTAGCCATTGCTTTATTTAGTTTATATTTCTCATTGATATGATGTAAAAAATATGATCCATTAATTTGGTACAATTACCTGATTGCAATTTAAAAAAAAAATAATTAGCCAATAAAATATTGAATGAGATTTTTAAAAACATACAATGACCCAAGACTTAAGAAAAAATTCAAGAATTTTAATTCATAAATTAATACTAGATGCAAAATAATAAATAAGAAATGATTTCTACATATCCAACTTTATTATAATAAATACTGTGTTTGTTATGGTTACAGCCAGTCGAACTTATAGCGATGCTGAGGCAAGAAGAATTTTGGAAAAGGAGGGAATAATGGTGAACTCTCCAAAACCAAAGACTTCTTTGGATGGGGTTCGCCACAACACTATAAATGGCTTGATTGAGTTCAAGAGGGAAAGCGGGTGTAATGTCGTTGTGACAGGTGAATAAATTTTTTGGTATGATTTGTTTCAAAAGTTAAAGTTAAACTTGGTAGCATATGGGAAGGCTGATATGCAATGTCATATCTCAAGACACTCTCAATGAAACTGCTGATACCAATGGTTTTTGTTAATGATTAAAAGAACATAAATTTTATGGTGATATAAGGTGAATAAGTTAATGTTGATGTTGTCTAGAGTATGGAATGTTTATTAAAATATTTGATTATAAAAAATGAAAAGTCAGCATGTACTTTAAGAAACTAAATAAATTATTTTCTTAAGCAGTTCATGATAATTAAAAAGGATAAGTATAAAAAGAATATTGAATCCCACTACATATATCTAGAATTGTTAACCTGCTTAAGAAGCACATTTGCCAAAGCTGATTGCACCACTAATATTTTGTCGCCAACAAATTATTTTTTTAAATGGATATTTGTTTTTATGTAAAGAGGCAATAAATATTAGTTAAATATTGCCAATCAATTCAGGTGGCACAGAACCTGGCCATGCCAAAGGTGAAAAGTCCCATGGCACTGGGTACAAGCTGGACATCAGACCAAATGAATGTCTTGATGCTCACATCAGAGGGAATGGTGAAAACGTAGGAAAGAGAAGAGATGGAACTCCTTTATTTCAGTTGAATTCCGGAGTTTTTGCTTACGAGGAGAATCATTGGGACATACTCTTTAAGTGAAGAAGGTTCCATGAACTACAGAAAATGTTTGAATTGAAGTTATTAAACGTTTTTACTTAGCAATAACTAACCAAACTTTGCTGCTTTGGAACTTTGAATAAAATAGCTAAAGATTTTGTCCGAAAATAGTTGTTTGATTGATTAATCCGAAACGTTTAAGTTTAGACAATTATTCATGCACTGAAAATGCATTTTCTTGTTAATGGCTCCACTGGGAAATCCCAAACCTAGTCAAAAATTGTTCTCCCAAAATAGAACTTAAAAAAGCAACAAGTAGCAAATAGCAAAAGCTAAAAAAATTTGTTTATGACAAATACTCTAATTAAAATCCAAGTGTTAGATCAGCACAGTGTTCAAGAAAACCATTGAAACAAAAGAATATTTGAAAATAGAGTTGATAGTTTACGAGAAATATAATGAAATTATATTGACAGATATTAGAAATACCACGCAATTGCCAAAAGAAAAACAAAAAAATCCTAATGACGTTTTGGGCAAAACAAGCAGTGAAGCCAGAATTATGACAGAGTATGAAATGGTGGGGTTTAAGATGGTCTAAAATAGTATGACATACTTTATGGACGACCCCTTTCTTGACATATATTTCGTTAAGAGGCTTTGCCTTATGGCATAGAATTTATGCCATCGTTTTTTATTTTCGTTTAAATTTTCTGTGTTTATATTTAATGAGAATAAATTAGGTTTAAAATAACGTCCGTTGAATAGGAGATAAATTGGGCTTGGACTACCTGCCAAATTTGAAATCAAATTGATTCTACTGATAACACTGCATTTTGCGATTAAGGCATTTACATAGTTACAAATTATTTACATATTTACATCTTACAAAATCCAACATCTAACATCAGGCTTGATATATCAAATATATTTGCCTACTTGAACATTGTCAACTTGGTGGCGATTGATTTAGCTAAAATTTGAAGTTTAAAGATAAAGTATTTTAGAGAATTTTGTTATAAAGACTGTCATCTCTACTAACTCGACTATTTACTTTTGCGTAAATGCTGGAATGTAGAATAAAATCGTTACATAAATAAACAAATAAATGAATACCTCTAATCAAAATGCTCTTTTTAAGGTATCTAATTACATTGAATATAGTGACTTTCGGGTCTTTAGTGCATTTTAATTTTGTTTAGAAATTAAAAAAAAAAGAAAAATACAAAAAATACGAAACTTTGGTTTGAACCTTAATCATGTATCTTTTTCGTTTAGCATTTCGACGTGTAACTTGACGAGTGGTTTTGTATTCAGAGCCAACTCTTTGGTTATAGCAGTTATACTTCTTGAAGTTACTTCCTTCCGACATATTTCCTGCCAATATGGAGAACCCCGTCATTAAGAAGACTACCTTTGATATTTCAAGATGCTATGTTACGAGGCAACAAATGGAACTTATACCAAGAACCACTTGCAAGGACATCATTCCCATAAAGGTACCTGTCCACAAGGAGAAGGCACGCCCCATCACTGAGGAGGAGAGAAAATTTTCCGCCTTCGTCGCTCTCAGGCAAGCCCGTGCCCATGCTAGACTCGCAGGGAAGAGAGCCAAAAAGCAGAAGGAAGCTGAACAGGAGAATAAATGAATGAATAAATGATTACTTGTTTTTATTGAACTAATAAAAGTTTTTATTTGGTGATCCTTTTTTGTTGTTGCGATGTTTAACAAGTTTTTATTTTTTTAAATTGGTAATCGTTCCAAATCTAGAAATGCCCGAATAGTGTAATTAAGTTAATGGAAAAGCCTCATGATCGCACACAATCACTAGATTAAAAAATAGCACAGCTAACATTAGCACTAGAAAGAGCTTAATTTGCTCAACAAATATTCTTAGAGTGAATGAACCTAGAGATATACATTGCGTTTGTGGTGTACGTCGGGAGATTAAAATGTTTCACTAAATCATAAAATAAAATGATGACATCTATAAATTTTTTTTTCAATAAGAAAGTGTAATTAAGTACCTTTACGAAATGTATGTGCTCGAAACCTGTTCCCGTTGTAGTAGAATCAATTGCAGGAATCATTGTGGTATCGATGATTGCATTTATCTCCTTTTTAGGAAACGAGTTTAAATTAAATGTTTATTAAAATTATTTTTCAACTGTTAAGACAATGTTTTAAAATTTTATTGTATACTTTATTGTATCTAGTTTTTAATGATTTTATATGCATTAATTTTTATTTTAATTCAACAACATGCGTAACTTTGGTTCAATTCCTCTGATTACATAAAGACACTTTAGAATTATGTTAAAATTGCGTCGTTATATTTTCACTCGTTAATAGTTCCCAGTTCGATGTATAATATTAATATAATGAGACTTTATCATTATCATTTATCATTCTTGGCTACGCAGCACGAAATGAAGACATTGGTAAGAAATACTTGCAAGGATATCATTCCCATCAAGGTCCACAAGGAAAAGGCACGCCCCATCACTGAGGAGGAGAGAAAATTTTCCGCCTTCGTCGCTCTCAGGCAAGCCCGTGCCCATGCTAGACTCGCAGGGAAGAGAGCCAAAAAGCAGAAGGAAGCTGAACAGGAGAATAAATGAATGAATAAATGATTACTTGTTTTTATTGAACTAATAAAAGTTTTTATTTGGTGATCCTTTTTTGTTGTTGCGATGTTTAACAAGTTTTTATTTTTTGAAATTGGTAATCGTTCCAAATCTAGAAATGTCCGAATCGTGTAATTAAGTTAATGGAAAAGCCTCATGATCGCATACAATCACTAGAATAAAATATAGCACAGCTAACATTAGCAATAGAAAGAGCTTATTTTGCTCAACAAATATTCTTCGAGTGAATGAACCTAGAGATATACATTGCGTTTATTGTTTACTTCGGGAGATTAAAATGTTTCACTAAATCATAAAATAAAATGATGACATCTATAAATTTTTTTTTCAATAAGAAAGTGTAATTAAGTACCTTTACGAAATGTATGTGCTCGAAACCTGTTCCCGTTGTAGTAGAACCAGTTGCATGAATCATTGTGGTATCGATGATTGTATTTATCTCCTTTTTAGGAAAAGAGTTTAAATTAAATGTTTATTAAAATTATTTTTCAACTGTTAAGACAATGTTTTAAAATTTTATTGTATACTTTATTGTATCTAGTTTTTAATGATTTTATATGCATTAATTTTTATTTTAATTCAACAACATGCGTAACTTTGGTTTAATTCCTCTGATTACATAAAGACACTTTAGAATTATGTTAAAATTGCGTCGTTATATTTTCACACGTTAATAGTTCCCAGTTCGATGTATAATATTAATATAATGAGACTTTATCATTATCATTTATCAATCTTGGCTACAGAGCACGAAATGAAGACATTGGTAAGAAATACTTGCAAGGACATCATTCCCATAAAGGTCCACAAGGACAAGGCACGCCCCATCACTGAGGAGGAGAGAAAATTTTCCGCCTTCGTCGCTCTCAGGCAAGCCCGTGCCCATGCTAGACTCGCAGGGAAGAGAGCCAAAAAGCAGAAGGAAGCTGAACAGGAGAATAAATGAATGAATAAATGATTACTTGTTTTTATTGAACTAATAAAAGTTTTCATTTAATGATTCTTTTTTGTTATTGCGATGTTTAACAAGTTTTTATTTTTTGAAATTGGTAATCGTTCCAGATCTAGAAATGCCCGAATAGTGTAATTAAGTTAATGGAAAGCTTCATGATCGCACACAATCACTAGATTAAAAAATAACGCCAGCACAGCTAACATTAGCACTAGAAAGAGCTTAATTTGCTCAACAAATATTCTTAGAGTGAATGAACCTAGAGATATACATTGCGTGTGGTGTACGTCGGGAGATTAAAATGTTTCACTAAATCAAAAAAAATAAAATGATGACATCTAGAATTGTTTTATTCAATAATAAATTGTAATTAAGTATTTTTACGAAATGTATGTGCTCGAAACATGTACCCGTTGTAGTAGAACCAGTTGCATGAATCATTGTGGTATCGATGATTGTATTTATCTCCTTTTTAGGAAAAGAGTTTAAATTAAATGTTTATTAAAATTATTTTTCAACTGTTAAGACAATGTTTTAAAATTTTATTGTATACTTTATTGTATCTAGTTTTTAATGATTTTATATGCATTAATTTTTATTTTAATTCAACAACATGCGTAACTTTGGTTTAATTCCTCTGATTACATAAAGACACTTTAGAATTATGTTAAAATTGCGTCGTTATATTTTCACACGTTAATAGTTCCCAGTTCGATGTATAATATTAATATAATGAGACTTTATCATTATCATTTATCAATCTTGGCTACAGAGCACGAAATGAAGACATTGGTAAGAAATACTTGCAAGGACATCAGAAAGAAGCTGAACAGGAGAAGAAATGAGCGAATGATTATTTGAAATTATTGGATTAATACACAGAAACTCGATTAACAAAAATATTTGCTTTATTTATTTGATTTGATCATATGCATATTCAAAATGAATATTTGAAATTAATGGATTAAAAAAAACATTTGCTTCATTTATTTGATTTGAACATTTGAGAGTTGTAATTCGTCGTGTTCACAGACCCTCCATGTATTGATGAGTTAACTGACACAATATGATCTTAAAAATTTAATTTAAAATTTAAACTAAGTTGCACAAAACGAGCTTCCAGTCCGGCTAAGATTGCAGTAAGACATGAAATTAAGGATTTTTTTTCTATGAACTGTGCACGCACGATAACAGCTCTACCAATGGACGTTAGTGCACAAACATTATTTATAACGTGAATAGGACCCTCAAGATATGCAAATGATTCCAAGAAATGGTCTCTAAAATGGTCTATTTATAGTCTCTGTCAATATAACAATAGAATATACTATTTTGCAGCACATTTTGCTTGAAATCAAGCAAACTCAGATAATGAAAGAAGAGTAATTTATTTGTAGAATTAAAATTTATTTAGAAATGCACTTTTGGGGATGATGACTAATTTGCTCAAATATTCCTTCAGTCTCTGAACATTGAGTTGAAGGTTCTCTTGAGATTTGTTCCTCCTCCTGTAGTCAACAGATATTCCAACGCTCTTTGCGAAGTTTACATCAGCATTGGCAGTCTGTAAAGATTCAAGCCATTAATACCTCTGTAACTAAATATACTGATAAACATACTTAGTTTCACAAGTCTGGTGGCAGTTGAGTGAATCAGCACTGGCATGAATCCAAACACCAGATCAGAAAGTCTCACCACAATCAGCCAGAAGAGAATCTGCATTATGATTGGTCATCATCATGTCCATCTAATCAATAATTTTAGTAAAATGCCATTATGGCACCACTTCTTTTGACCCCGGTTAACTTGCCAACCCTAATAAGTTGACATTTTTGAAGTGGAACCGCCAAATTACCTCTTAGTCTTATTTTCTCATCGGGTTATTTTACATTTGATATCGTTATCACGATTGCCGTGACTGTTTGGTGACTTCGAAGTGGAACTGCCAAATTCCCACTTTGTTATAGCATTATTTCATCCTTTATCTGAATCATCCGTTGAATCTTTTATGTCGCCTAACCCAATTCACTTTTGGACCTTGTTAGAGATAGCTGTAGCTATTCTGTTTATTTGTGTTCTACAAATGTCTGGAAGTTTTCTCTTAAAACTGAATAATGGGGCGCCAATGAAATGGTATGGCAAAAAATAAAATACAACTTTTTCCTGTTCTCACACTTTTGTGTTCCAAATGAATAAAATACCAAGTGGGTAAAATCTCATGAGCATACACTAATATTTTTTGATGCCAAAGTGATATTTTGTTAAAGTGTGTGTGTTGTCTTTGAAACATCTTGTATTTAACTGACACATTAATTAATGAGAATGTTTTTGTTTGATAATGTGGATTCCACAATTTTCCTGTTATTTTTTACACTTAATCATCTAATCTTCAATGTTCTTGTTGATATTTGTGACATATCGCAGTATAACGAAACTATGTTGGGGTTTCTCCATGATATGAGAAGATATACTTCCCCAAACACATACTCTAATAAAAATACTGGTTACAATATTATCAAATGTTCATTGCCTGTCTTTGAATTAGTTGATAAGTATTAAGGAGCCTTCAATCATGTCAACTAGTTACACATAGTGTTTGGTTCATAGGAGGTTTGTCTTAAAGGCTAGTAGGTTCAAATCTACCTTTAAATCGATAGGTTCTAAGTTCCTTGAAAGTGCTACATTTGCTGCCCAAGAACAGCTGAGTTTTTGAACCAAGACGATTTCACACCAGATCAGACCACATCATTGAAAAAATAAAGTAACAGCACCAAAGGTGGAAAAGTCTCCAGAATTCTAAAAAGAGACTCCAGAAGGAGAATGCATTCAGTTCTGGCATTGTTGATAAGCCTTAAGTTTAAATAAAAATGCCAGTAGCAGACAATTTTTGATTGCACAAGGATGCCATTGACCATTATAGAAGTTGTGACAGAATACAACAACTTAAAGTTATCAATGATGCTGCTGAATGTGGCATCTCACTGGCACAGAACTTCAATTCTGTAATAACAAAGCAAGATCAGAAACAGTAACCGCTTCATGTTGAAAAACTGAGCAGCATTTGTGTCATGTCCTTTAAGCAATTTTAGGCTTGAACATCTGAGTTTTCAATATTTAATTTTTTACTTTAAACTTCATTAATTTAAAAAAAAACCAAGAATTAAATATTAATATTTCTGTTCTAATTGAACTGAGTCATATGTTACTTGTGTGTAATATAGAATCTCTTGCCCAAAGCTAGTGTTTTAGTCCCAAGTTTCCCCTAACCCGAAACCTGGGTTTTACAAATTTTCATATGGCTGGATTTAAATTTAAGTAAAAACATTATAACATGTTATTACTCTAGCACAGGCCATTCATTTGGTTGTCTATGATGTCCTATACAACAATCGGGAAAGTAGATCAGAACTCGGCAATATGGAAGATGATGAAACTGAAGAGTTTGATTTTCAAGAAAAGGGAAATGATTTTTATTATGAGGAAGAATCGAATAAAAACAAGTTATCAAATTTTGTTCCTGAGCTTAGGGAGATTATTGCAAAAATCAGGAAAATTGTTAAAGTATTTTGAAATTCTCCTGTCCATAATGACGCAAATCTCCAACCTCAAAAAGGAGTTAGTTTTGGTAAAGAAAAGACCGTTACTAACGGTTCATACAGGAACTTGAAAACTGAAATTTAGGACTTTTAAGGACCTTCTAGTCCATTTTTAGGACCAACAAAATAATGGTATTTAGATTTCAATTATTCACTGTTCAATTTAGAAGTATAATGCAAGATAATAAGACATGAAAGTTCATAATGTCTATTTATTTAAACAAAAAATCAACTTAAGTATTTCTCTAAAGAAGCAATTTCTACCGCCTTTGTCTCGCTATCTTTCCTCAGGCTGTTTGCCTGGACCATGAGAACAACGTTCCTGGTTTTTGCACTTGAGCCCATTAATATTCAAAATTCTGTCCACCGTATCAGTGTCATGTTTCAATCTTCAACTTCTTCCTCAGCACAACCATGCCATCTTTCTCTGTTTTGAGATTACAGCTCTCTCTTCTTGATGCAATAATAATGCATCATGCATCCAATTAAAATTTAAATACATGCCTCTGTCAACATATGTCCGACCATGACTCAAAGTTAGCAAAACTTTTACTGTCCCTCAATTATCAATGCATAATCATCACAACTGCCCTTGAAGAAAATATCATTTATATCAAATATTTGCTCCCTTTTTAAGCATTACGAACTGTCCTGTACATTTACGTCACACTATTAAAACTTTAATATATCAAACAGACAAGCGAACAAACTTTATAGAAAACTTAATTGGGTGCATTCCCAAGCAGCTAGATCAAAGGGACCGATTTCCCCGCTAATTGATATTTCAACAAAACTGTTACTAAAAAAAATATTAGAACATTATTGTTTTTTGGGACTTTACTATAATTTTTAGGACCTCCGTCATTTTTTAAGGGCTTTTTTGATCTAGCAAGAAATGGCTGAACACAAAGAGTGCTTTGACAGTTCAATGGTCCCTAGTTGAGAGAGGGCAGACATCCCTGCTGCCATCCAGGACACCTAGGATGGTTGGATAATTTCAAAAAGAGGTACATCATTGTCTTCAAAGCAATTTTTGGAGCGCTGCGGTTCAACAGGAGCAAGTGTTGAAAACTCAAATGTGCACAATTTTGGATGCCTGTGCAAGTCAGATCATTTTTAATGCTGATGAGACCAGAACATGTTCAAAAATGCAGAACAGAATCTTTTGAATCTCTTGAAGAAATTATGGAAAGCAATAAGAAATGGTATTGACAGAGATCTAAAAAATAAAGAAGATGAACATAAAAGACAAGAACTCAAAATGACTTCATGTCTTATTCAAATACGTCTATATGTTTGCTTATCACGCACCTCATCCTTTTCTTCATCTGTTACATCGTCCACCATTAAATTTTCAGATGATTGCCTGGCTTTCTTCTTTTTAATGCAACTATTCAATGTCTGCAGTGACAATGATGATTGTTGCATTAAATTTTTGATTTAAATAAAAGTAATTACGATAATGATCAACAAAAGTGAACATTAATAACAACATTATGGTGATAATAGAATAATAAATGTAAATAATGTTTTACTTGTAGCTGCTGAAGTAGCTCCGTGTAATCCAAGTTTGACGATGGTTCCAAACTTCAAGAAATAAAGCAGACTTAATTAGGCCAATAAAAATCATATATTAGGTATTTCATTGATCAACTTAATCAATGAGGTAATAAATATCCTCCTTCATGCTTTAAAATTAACCACTCTTAAGTTTCAATGCTTTAACAAATTGTTATTAAAAACCCTTTAATTTCACAATTGTTTTCCAAGCAATATTTCATCTCCAGAAGAAACTCCTCCCACAGCTGATTTACTGCTCTGATACCTCCATGGTACTTGTTGACAATGCACAAGCATATTGCCAAACGACCAGTGAGACTGGCGGATTGAGCTGACTTGAAGTAGTCTGATAGTTCCTAAATTTGTAATTACATTCATGACTTGTGCATGCAAATGAAGCTTCAATGAATAATAAGATGTTAAATTACTTTGTATGAAAGGAAGAACTTGTCCTCAACTTCATCTTCAACAGTGGTTGTACTGGGGTTACTTCCAGTTGAGCATTGAGGCGGTTGTAACTTTGCATCACAAAACAAGAACTGAAAGTAATGTTTTAAAAATATCAACAAATATGAAGTATTTTGAAGTTCAAACCAATCAGGACTTAATATTACAATTCTTACTTAAAAGCCTGATACCAAACATTACAGATGTCAAATGTCATTTTGCTACACATCCAAAATACTGTTCCAAGTGCCACCACTATTAATAATAATAATAATAATAATAATAATAATAATAATAATAATAATAATAATAATAATAATAATAATAATAATAATAATAATAATAATAATAAATAATAATAATAATAAGAATAATAATAAGATAATAATAATAAATAATAATAATAATAATAATAATATAATAATAATAATAATAATAATAATAATAATAATAATAATAATAATAATAATAATAAGAATAATAATAATAATAATAATAATAATAATAATAATAATAATAATACTAATAATAATAATAATAATAATAATAATAATAATAATAATAATAATAATAATAATAATAATAATAATAATAATAATAATAATAATAATAATAATAATAATAATAATAATTAATAATAATAATAATAATAATAATAATAATAATAATACTAATAATAATAATAATAATCATAATAATAATAATAATAATAATAATAATAATAATAATAATAAATAATAATAATATAATAATAATAATAATAATAATAATAATAATAATTAATTTATAAAGCGCCGTGTGCGTAGCGTCGGAGGCGCCTTGTGTCTTCGCTGTCCCATGAAGTCCTGAAGAGATGGGTCTTCAGGTGGCGTTTGAAGAGCTCCAGGGATGGCTGGGCTCTGACGGTAGAAGGAAGTCTGTTCCAGACAGCTGGAGAGGCGTATGAGAAGCCTCTGTTTGGGAGGGATGATTTATGTACCGGTTGGTGAAGTTGCGTGGCTGACGATGAACGAAGACCAGATGTTTGGCGACGATGTAGTAGATGATGGAGATAAGGTGGGGTGGATGTTGCTAAAGTGTGATATGTCATGAGGGCGATTTTGAAAGTGATACGACTATGGATAGGTAGCCAGTGCAATTTTTTCAGACGGTCCATGCTATTGAGGGTAGAGTTGATGAGGACGAGCTTGGCAAGCTTGTTTTGAACGCGCTGCAAAGATTGAATTCAAGAAGCAGATGTGCCATAAAGAAGAGAGTTACAATAGTCTAAGCGAGAGAGAACAAGGCAGCGTGCAAGGGCGGAAGTTGTATCAACGGAAAGTAGAGGACGGATGTGCCGGATAGCCCAGATGAGATGATTGCAGGATTTGATAATAGAAGCGGAATGTTCTTTAAAGGTGAGGTGTGAATCAAAAATAACACCAAGGAGCTTGAGGGTAGTAGAGGAAGGAAGGAGGGTGCCAGCGATGCTTATAGAAAGAGGAGGCGACAGAGTTTTGAGGCGAGTGGGTGTGCCAATAAACATAATTTCAGATTTCTGAGGATTCAGTTGGAGAAAGTTAACGAGATGCCAATCATTGATGGCATCCGTGCACTTCCTCAAATTCTCGAGTTGATCTGTGATGTTATGGCTGGAAAGAATAGAGCAAAGATTTGTGTCATCGGCGTATTGATGGAAGGATATGTTGAAGTTAAGAATAATGTTAGACAAAGGTGAAGTATAGGTTGTGAAAAGCAAAGGTCCCAAGACAGAGCCTTGAGGAACACCGGCGAGTAGTTCAACTGGAGGGGAGGAGTAATCGCCTAGTTTTACATATTGGGTTCTGTTGGAAAGGTAAGATTGTAGCCAGGAGAGTGCTAGGCCATTGATTCCAAAGTCAGACTGAAGTCTCTCCAATAATATCTGGTGGTTTATGGTATCAAAGGCAGCCGAGAGATCGAGTCCGACCATCACAGCGCAGTTGCCCTTGCCACAGATGTCGGTGAGATTGTTAAAGATGTGTGAAAGGGCTGTTTCTGTAGAGAAACCAGGTCTGTAGGCAGATTGGAGAGAAGAGAAGTTAGAGGATGCTGTGATGTGAGGTCGGATTCTGGAAAGAATGAGTCTTTCTAGCAGTTTTGACATGGTAGAAAGGTTGGAGATGGGTCTATAATTGCTAGGCGAGCTTGGATCAAGGCTTGGCTTTTTTAGAAGGGGAAGGACTTGGGCCCTCTTGAATATGGACGGAAAAGTGCCAGTACTGAAAGATAGGTTTGCTAGTTTAGAGAGGATTGGGGATAGAATTAGAGCGAATTTCTTGAGAAGAGGAGTAGGAAGAGTATCGAGAGGAGATGACTTATTGGGCAGTGAGTGAATAAGCTTGAGAACCTCTTCCGAAGACACAGGTTTTAGGACCGAGATTGGGGTGCCTGAGAATTGCCTGGCTGGAAAAGATGAGATGGTTGATGAGGCGAGGGTGTTGGCGATTGATTCGTGGATTTTGGTAATCTTTGAGATGAAAAAAGAGTTAAAAGAATTGACCAAGTTTGAGCACTCATCGTCGGTATAATATTGAGGAGGACGGCTGTGAAGCAATTTGTGAAGAGAGCGCCACATGGAACAGGGATTTACATCGGACTTGAGTTCTTCCTTGATGGAGGAGGCCCTTGAGTTTAGGATTGCAATCTTGGCTGTTTCCTTGGCAGACTTGTAGAGTTGCCTGGCGGCGTCATTGCGTTGACGAAGATAGCGACGTTCCAAGCGCCGGCAGTTTTTCTTTGCCTCGATTGCTTCATGAGAGAGCTGGTAATTAGGATGGTGACCCACACGAATGGAAAACTTCCTGATTGGGGCATGTCTGTCGAGGAGCTCCTCTAGAGATTTATGGACCTATTGCAACCAGCACATGCATTACTATACTCAGTTCACACAATATCTGAAGATCGGGTTGTTTGATGGAATTATCGCTCATACAACATACGCTCTTGTAATATCAGAATTATGGATGAGGAGGGTTTTCACGTCATCGAGTCAGAAACGCAGGAGAGTCACCTCTTCTGCGTCATCAACGGTCGATGAGGCTCCAAAATTGAAAACAACGAAGGTCTTCTTCAAGAGAAAGCAGAAACCAGCTAGGGTTCAGTGTCAAGTCAGTGATTATTTCAAGTTAAAGTGTTGGACAGTGTTTTGGATTGACACATAACCTGAATCTTGTTATTCTTAATTCAGGTGAAGGTACACACCTTGTAGCAAATGGTGGACATACAATTTTACATTTCTATGGCCTCTCCATGCTGGATGGCCAAAACAACATGGAAGGTCCTCGGCAGAGTTAATTACATCATCCAGATAGTGATCAATGACAAAGTGCTTTACGAGGACCTGAGACCAACAAGAATAAGCCTGTAGACACTTAAGTGGAACACATTCCATGCCAAGTGTTGACGGTTCCACTGCTTTCGGAACTCTCTAGAGAACCATCAGAGAGAAACTCAGAAAAGGCAGAAATGCTAGCCCAATCCTTTGCATTAGCCAGCAGCAACATGAACCTTTCCTCGCTCTTCTCACAAACCAAGACTGAATGGCTGTTGACCTTTGATCTTTTCATCCCAGAGGACTTGCCCCTCTCTGATCCCATCGGCATCTCCAAATTCCAAAATGCACCGAGGAAATATGGGAATTCATCTCCGGGACGTGATGGCATCAGCTACGAGATGCTAAGAAGGCTCCTAACCGCAAGCCTCAAAGAGGCTCTTTAACCAATCCTGGTCATCCAGAATGGTTCCTTGTTCATGGAAGAGGGTTTCAGTCATCCCGATCCCAAAGAAAGAGAAGCCCCCCAATCTGCCCTCTTCTTACCGCCTCATCTCTCTGACTCTCTCCACAAACTTATGGAGCGGATGATTACCACGAAACTAAGATGGTTCCTTAGAGAGCAAAAACCTGTTGAACCAAGCTTGTTTCAGTGGTCCCTGCACATAGGAATCCCTGGTAATGAGAAGGCCGATACTCTGGCAAAAGCCGCCACTGCAAGGGACCGCTCAGATGGACCGGTGGATCCCAGCGTCTATCAAGGATGTCAAAAGGGCCCGCAACATCATCCAATTGTGGCAAGCCAGATGGGATGAAGACCTGCGAAGCCAACATTACAAGACCATAGAGAAACTTGTGTCGACTAAGAGCAAGTTCCAAAGGAGGATGGAAGTCTTTATTTCCAAACTCAGAGTTGGAAAATGTGCTATGAACCAACACCCGTTTCCCTTAAAACATCATCCAGATGGAAAACGAAAGTTGTGCCCTCAGAAAGACGAAAATGTGAAGCATTTCCTCGTGAGGAGAGAAATCGGACTCAATACAAATCTATCTGATATGAGTTCCATGCTTAGCAATCCAGCGAGTGTGGACATCTACAGATGGCTTTGAAAAAATTGGAGTCTTTAGTGATTTCAACTTTAGATCACTAAAGTTGAAAAAAAAGTTCATAAGGGTGAAGTTGGCGAGGAATTGGAAAGGTCAATAATTTCGGTACACGTGAATACAGAAGCTGCGACGTTAATAAAGGACTTTCCTCGAAATGCAGTACTTACCCCCATTTTCCGTCAGATCAAACCCTGAGCAAGAAAGACCCGTGCAAGGCTTAATTAAAAAGCTGACGAAAGCAGCTAGACGAAGAGAAACAAAATTATTTTCATTGATAATATTAATATATAATTAATATATTATTAATACTTTAATTCTGAAACGATTTGATTGAAACTTAAAACACTTGAGCACATTGACAAGACTTGTATATTTATTTATTTATTTGATTATAGTCCGTTGCATAACTAAGATGATTTGGACTCAAGACTTGTATAAGGCTAGCAGGGTGTTTAAATTTAAAACGGAGCACTGCTTGTTGTGGGGTGTAAAAGTGAAACTATAGATTTATTTTATAAAGTGCAATAATAGAATAAGTTGTCGCCATGTTATATAAATTGCCAAATGTATGTATTTATTTTAAAATTTTTAAAATTAGACTTATTCAAATAAAATTATTGCAAATTTGAATAAGAATAGCAGGCTGCTTACAAATCGCTAGCAGGGTGTTTATGTTTAATTAATCGCAATAATTTTCGCAATCTCATTCACCCAAGCTATTTACAAAATCAGCCACTACCCTAGTCGTTCAATTGAAGCATACGAAATTGCCAGCAACTGCCAAGAGATACAATCAACTAAGATTGGGGTTTTCCTGGATTTGAAGGCCCTCACCTCAATTTCAACATCCGCAAATCATTTCATCGTTCGGCCTGGACCCATAATATAATAATATACTAATATATAATAATATTATGTCACCATTCATTATTGAGTAAAGACTTCATCTCACAACATCCCATGAGAGCTGTGTAACCGACTCTGTCTCATAACGGCAGCGCTAACCAGTGGCGCAACCAGCGAAAAATGCTGGGGGGGGGCTCAAGTTTAGAAAATGGACGAAAGCCCGACGCAGTCGAAAAATTTTTGAAACTGTTTAAATCAAAACTACCAATTATAATTAATAAAGAATTAAAGATAGAACAGATTATTATTATTATGAGTTTAACTATCTTCTGTCTTATGCGCATGTTTGTGCCAAAGATCCATGTACCACGCTCAAAAAAGTTTCATTGAAGTGCAATTGCATTAATGCCCTCGATATATTTTCTTCGATGCCCTCCACCTTTATAGAATCTAATTGATTCCTTTTTACGGCATTGAATTTTATCCCAAATTTGTAGTGATTACAAGATTTCAATAAACAATAAAGCTGTTTAAAAAATTGCGTTGAAATGAACTCTGTGTGTTCAACTTTCCGTTTGGATGCTTAAATTCAGAGGTGCTTTCACTACTTGTGGTTTGTAGTTTAAACGTCTAAGAAATAATATTTCATTGAATCAAAAAACCGAAGATAATTCCAGGGATAATCTTAGTGACACTAAACGCAATGTCATTAGCAAATGATGTTCACATAATAAGTCAATCACAAAAGTTATTTTTACTATAAAATATTTGGCTTATTATTTTTTAATATAAATGATGACAGATATTTGTTTGTTTGTATTATGTTCCAGTTCGATAATATATGAAAAACTTTATTTTACAAAAAACATAGACGGGTTTATCGTTTACAAAGCTAAGTATCTACATATTACCATATCTACATATTATCTACATTTAATTATTCATTGATCTTCACCGATGAGAATAAAGAGCCTGCAGGTTGCTATGTAGAGTAACTCAACTTGATGGCAGAATCGGATACACAAGTTGAGGTCGATGTGCTCTTTTCAATAAAACTTCAGCAAATTTAAAGCTGAAAAGGATTTATACAAAATCCATATCTAAGCTACAATACATTTACAAATTAGCGTCTTAGCTTGAATAATGATTTAAAGCTTACAACAAATCGTGTCACTTCGATTTGATTAAAAAACTAGTGGAAAAGTTGTCGATAATTAGTGCAAGTTTACAACGATCTTTGGAACAAAATTAAAAATCTGGCCAGTGCGAATTTAAGAGGAATGTTTGATGATTATTTTGATGTAATTTATTTTTTTTTATAAGGCTAGCAGGGTGTTTACCAATCGCAATACAGACCAATTGACTTTTTGTTAAACAAATTACATTAACCTGATTGGGAAGGGTAATATTTTTTAATGCATGATCTAATTTGACCTGCTTGAATTGATGATTTAAAGCTGCCTAATCTCAGGATTACATTTCTCGAGATGTTAATTTTTCGACACCTGACAATTTATCATTTCAAAGGCATGCCTTGTAGACATTTTGAAAATGCACAGAATGAACCAATGTTGAATTGTGATTTCCAAATTATGTTCTTACATTTTTCCTCTGATAAACATATTATTATTATTATTATTATTATTATTATTATTATTATTACTGAACAATGCACACCAGTTTGGCTGAAATTGAGGTTCTTCGAGCAGCTAAAAGAGTTCAAGGCACTTTTGAGTGTGGCTATTATCTCATAATGGCAAATCTAGCTGACCTTTGGTTAATTGAATATGTTGACACCTCATGGTCATTACACCTACTTTTTAACTCAAACCAGCTTCAACATGCTTCATCGTACTGAAGATTTGAAATTTTATTAGGTTGGTGATGTTGTACCTAATGGAAAGTTTGAGCATGGTACAATGCAAAAGCTCAGAATCAAAAGCATTAAAAGTTACAATTTGATGCTCATACGTTATTAGTTAATTATATAATTGGTTATGGCCGCAAAAGAACATTCCTTTGCCCTAACTTGTTAACTTCATCAGCATTTTTTGGATTAAATATTCTTAGGAGAGTGCAAAAAAGAAATTAAATTATTAAACTAAGTATTGACACATTTTAATTATGTATGATTAGTAGATGCATGATGTGAAGCTGAAAATTAGTAAAATCAACTTAAAAGTTTCACTTCCATTTGTTGGTCTATCACTTATCTTGTTTGATGCTGTCTGTGCTGGTTGGCACCAACAATAACTCGTTTTTTCTAATCATTATGCAAATAATTAAAAATTGAAATTAATTCAATAAACTTGACAATGAACTATTCGATTACTTGTAAGTAAAACAAATAAATATAAATAATTTTAATAATATTCTTAATTTGCCCATTGGAGGATTTCTAATTGATCAGCAACAATTATGTGTTATGAGCAGTTTTACATCCTATTTAGATATAATGTGGTTTGTGACATAAGAAGGTAGAATTAAATAATAAATAAATAATTTTTATCAGTACTTCAGATTTTGTGAGAATATTTTAATAAAGTTGAAAACTTATCATGTGGTAATGACGAATATTATGATGATGATGATGACGACAATGAATATAAGTAGTGGGACAGCTGTTCTTTCAAAATCTGCATCCTTATTGCACCGATAAGAATTTCAAGGATGGCGGGAGGTGAGCTTTAAAACATTTCATAAAATAGTAGCCATCGCTCTATTTAGTTAATATTTGATAAAATAGAAGCCATTGCTTTATTTAGTTAATATTTCATAAAACAGTAGCCATTGCTTTATTTAGTTTATATTTCTCATTGATATGATGATTTTTAAAACAATCCACACATTTTTAGCTCTAACGGTTAATTTTTAATCGACTTTACAAAATAGCCCTAAAAAGGGGCTAGAATAGGGGCAGTTATCACTTTTGTGTTTGTTATGGTTCCAGCCAGTCGAACTTATAGCGATGCTGAGGCAAGAAGAATTTTGGAAAAGGAGGGAATAATGGTGAACTCTCCAAAACCAAAGACTTCTTTGGATGGGGTTCGCCACAACACTATAAATGGCTTGATTGAGTTCAAGAAGGATTGCAAGTCTAATATCGTTGTGACAGGTGAATAAATTTTTTGGTATGATTTGGCACGCCCCATCACTGAGGAAGAGAGAAAATTTTCCGCCTTCGTCGCTCTCAGGCAA